>BGPT01000832.1:27511-174771 GCA_003297045.1 Symbiodinium sp. clade C Y103 | reverse complement strand
TTGTGGCGTACCTCACTGCCAGATTCTCCTACAGAGAGGGTAACGACATTCCTCTAAGCAAAAAGCATCATTACTTTGAAGCAGAACCCTGTGATGTGCGGTGCGTTCCTTTGAAAGAGTGTATCTTTTCTTCCATATATTTTAGAAAAAATGCGGCATTCCTCTATATAGGTAATAGTCCCTCAACAGAAGGGTAGCATCTCTCTAAGATAAGGTAACATCTCTCGAGAGTGCGGCATTCCTTCAGAAAAACAAAAGTGTTTGGATGATGTCAAGGTATATATATATATATGTGAAATTATTTGAACAATGATGTTATGCAATCTTCCTTGGCAAAATGAACAGCATTCATGTGGCAAAGTATAGCATAATTTTAAAATAACATAGATCACTATATAACATATTCAAACAAATAAATAGATAAAACATATATATACATATGTCAATATATACATATATATACATGTATGCTGATTACCACATATTGTTTTCACGGGGTGTGGCATTCCTTTTGAGTAAGTAGCCCTCGAAATGCACAGCAGTCCTTTTGAAAGNTATACATGTATGCTGATTACCACATATTGTTTTCACGGGGTGTGGCATTCCTTTTGAGTAAGTAGCCCTCGAAATGCACAGCAGTCCTTTTGAAAGAGTTTGGTATTTGTTAACTTCTGATACAAAAGTGAATGCTTAATATACACAGCAATCCCTTCGAAAGAGGATGGTATTTCTTTAAGAAAAGGCAGTATGATTCCATGTGATTGTGCTTTGAACAAGCATGGTATTCTTTGCAGAAAGCAGAGCATTAGTTTGAAAAAAATATTCTTCAATAAGCAACTGCACTTTAAACAAACCAAGGTATTCCTTTATTCCTTGAGGACAGTGCGGCATGTCTTTATGCAAGTTTCCTTTGAACAAAATCTAATTTTCTCTAGACAGCACTGTGGAAAGAGNGACCACAGAAACAGAGCCACCCCTCCAAAAATGCGCATTAAGGCCTTCCCCCTCCAGAAAACTCAAGAAAGGGCATGCCCCCTCCAGAAAATAGAAATGGACCCCTCCCCCCACCCCCCCTGAAAACCAAAAAAAACAAAAAAACAAAAAAAACAAAAAAAACAAAAAAACCAAAAAAAACAAAAACCAAAAAAACCAAAGCTCTGAGAGAAACCCAGACTTCTCCTAGAATCTTTGTTTTTTTTGTTTTTTTTTTGTGCTCGCACTTCAACCTAAACATTTGGAAAGAATATGGACATTCAAGGCAAAAATTGGGAAAGAATATGGAAGACATGTAAACAACTGGAATGAATGTGGTCTGCTTAACAATACCTGGTGGGAATATATGTAGATAACAAACCCCCAAAAACTCACGGGCTCACAGCACGCCTTTCTGTAGATATATTCAAATATGTTCAATATGTTTCATAAGTCTCCTGGTCTCGGGGTATCATGAGGGGTCGATGGATGCATATCAGTTTCAGTGTGGAAACAAGCGTGTCGGTACACCGAATTGCGGATGAAAGCATGGTATAGTACAGCTCTACAGCTTGGAAGTAGTGAAGCAGACACAGAATAGAGGCTCGTGGCATCTCCTGGCTGCAAATCGCAGACTGTCCAGAAATTTCCGTAGATTGGATCTATTTGGATCTGTGTGTTCCACGCAGTGATTTCCGTTAACAGCTCCTTCAGCCAGGAGAGGTGTAGATCTCGTGGGTGGAGTTGCGTACTGCCATGCTTTGCTGGGCCCTCTAGAGGAGCACTGCACGTGGAATCCAGGTGGAATCCAGGTGGGAGGTTGTTTCAACGTTGCGCATTCCAAAGGTTCCAACGCTTTGTTTGGATGGCTCTCCAGGAGCTGTGCAATGTAGAGGAGATCACTGTCCGAGAAAAGGCCTTAGAGGCCAGATCCACCAAGGATCTTCACCAAATAGACAAGCTATGACAAGCCAATAGACAAGCTAAGCAAACATAAGCAAACCTCGCGAAAATTTTCAGACAGAGACCATCACAAACCATCACAACCTTATACACAATTTCTATCGTTTTCTATCCATATCCTTCGCAGAACCTGCTGAAGTTGAACAGTTGGATGAGCCCTTGGAGAATGCTCGTCCGCCCGTCAGGCACTCCGGTCCATTGCCGGCCACATGTCCTCGGAACAGGTAAGGCCACAGCTGTGCCAAGCCAGTCTATCTCTCTCAAATGGTCATCCTCGCGAGGAATGCATACCCGGGAAGGGAAGCGGCTTGTTCAAGATAAGATGTAAATATGTGACATTTGTATACATTTGTTTGAGGGTCTAATGCACCGCGTATAGAAGAATATTCTATCACAATTTGACAAAATATAGGCTGCAGAAAGAACAAATGGAACGGGTTCGCCCATGGTCGTTTCGCCTTGATTTCTCGAACTGCTCAAAGCTTCAAGTTGTAGTTATCAGCAAAAGACAAGAGTCTAAAGATGTTTTACTTTTTCCCAATTCTCACCGAGCCCCAACAAAAAAATGGCGGCAAACTCGGAACCGTGAGAGGGGATAAAGCAGCCAGCAGAATACAAAGCTTTAGCAGCCATAGAGATCAGTTGCACGAGAGGAGACTGAACATTTCCAGCCTTGCATGGCTTTGGCCATCTCTGGCCCCAAGTCGGCAAATCTCGGTCGAATCATGTACAGCAGTGGATAGCAGTGGTGCAAGCTTGCTGAAGTTATCTGAATTTCACGCAAGTGGTGCAAGCGAACGCCATGTACAGCAGCTTCCGCCGCATTTGCAGCTCTGGCGCTCTTGGTGTTGCGGCAGGCAGGGCCTCGCGCGAAGAATTTCTCACATTTCAACAGCTTTCAGGACGAACTGTATTCTTCTTTTTTTTGTGCAAGGATTCCTTATATCAAGGCCTCTAGAAGCCCTTTGCTCTGGCTTTGGACTTTGAGTTTTGTCCCAGAACTGCTACGCTTCTACATGCATTCCGTCTTGCCATAGCCAAATCATCAACGTCTAAAATCTTGAAGTTTATGGTTTGCTTATTATCCGAAGATTTGGCTCTCTCTGCATTGATTTGATTCAAGATGTTTGCTCTTCCTGAAACCAGTCTTTTTTTTTTCCACATCTTTTCACCGCCTCCGATCCTGCCACCTGCCAATACTTCGAGCATTGATGCTGTCTCACGTGCGGCCGGAGGTGTCCTAGCACTCCGTGCTCGCCGCGTCACCTTTGCGATGCCAGAGCCGACAGCACGCTTTGGAGTCGTCGCAGATGTGCAGTGGCTTGGCATGTAGATTTGCTAAAGTCCAGAAGTCTCTAGATTGCTATAGACAGGTTCTACAGATAGAAATAATTTTGAGATGTGCAGCACCTGAGGTATGCCGATGTTGACGATGCCCTGGGCTTAGTTGTTGGCTCTTGCAGCTCTTGCCCTTTCTCTGGAACTTGATCAAATATCCGACGGACGATACTGTATCTAAAATGCTTCGATGGATTCATGATTCATTAAAACCCTAATACTTTTTTTACCGAGGAGCTTGTAATTCATGTTTTCTTTCTCTGGTTTGATTGAAGATTTCAAGATACTCTTCAATCGGACTTGTCCTTTCTTTCTCGTCCATTCCAACCACAAGTTGTTTCCACAACTGGGTTCAAAACCCACGGCATTGCTCTGTAACTGGCATTGAGCACCAAGACCAGGGCTGGAACTTCCGACGCACGCAGAAGCGGCGCTACCGTGGTGCTCTGGACGCCTTGAAGATGGCAGTGGAGGAGTTAACGTTTCACATGTGGATCATACACGCTATCCAATATCCGACGCTATCCTGACTGGGGGCAACAGTGAATCTTTAACTTTTGCACACAGGTTTCCTTGACTCAGGTCTGAGGAATCTCTTGAATTGCTTGCATTTCATTGAGAGAAACTTTGATCTTGCGTGATCTTGGTCAGTGAAGGACTGGAAGAAAGGACCTCCACTTCTGTTCATTGCTGACCTTGGGGCAACTTGGCAAAGTTTGACCTGGATGTTCTGAGGGGATACGCTGTACACATCTATAAATATGCTCTATATTTATATCACATGAGCTTCTTGATGCTTTTGCTTAAGCTCCATTTTCTACCCGTCGCCTCCAGCTTGAACTTGCTCCGAGGACATCATAGATCAGACGCTGAGACTGCAGATAAGCAGATGCAAAGAACAAGTGTCGCATGCGGATGCTAACGTCTTCCTCCATCTTTCGACCTTTGTGTTATCAAGGGCTGAGCCAAGGCAGTGTGAAACTAACAATGACTCCGAAAGAGCGCTTCAATTGGTTGCCTGGCGAAGAGTGCAAGAGAAGGGTACTGATAGATCATTTTTATTTCTGCTTGGTGCTCTTCAATCTCGGCTAAAAATAGCACCCCTTCCTTCTGCAGGTATACTAATTTCTTGAAAACTAGCAGCAATCATTCTGCAAGACAACAACATCATGTGAGAACTTCTGAGAACGTGTTGCTTCGCTTTGCCCAAGAGAAGCCTTGCCTGTTTTCTTTAGCTGTTTTTTATCCTGTTTGAATCCACTGGAAACAAATCAAGACGTCAGCAGTTTTGGAGCTAAGGTCCTAGATGCTTGGAAGGATGCGCCTGCTGAAGTCTTCCATCTCTTGGGGAACCACGAGCTGTACAACTTCAACCGGCCGGGTTTGGAAACATCTGGAAACCGAAGGGTGAGAGGGCGAGATTTCATCGCACACTCCAAAGCTGCATCCCCGAGAGCACTCCCGGAGTAGCTATTTCGGTGCACCACAGCTCCATAAAAGCAGAAATGCTCCTCTTGCTTTCTGGTGCCCCAGCGCCTTTCTCAGTTCTCAGTGTTTCCTTCCTGGAGGGAAGAAGCTAAAAAGCTCATTCCCAACATTTGCTGCTTGGCTGATCTGGCTGAGATTGAAGAGTTATGAATTGGCAAAATCGCTAAACGTACTCGAAGTATGCCACATCATCCACTTGGAACTTGACACAGCTTGATTACAAGAGCTGCCAAACTGATCAAAAGTGAATGTCTTGAGATTCCCTGCGGGTCAAGATGCATGGGTCGTATGGGCCCAGATGCCCAACCTTTACTGACCCTTTTGGACCGTTGCCCAGTTCCTTGGTATCGAAACCTACGCCTCGTGCCTGGCTGGCGCTTCCTAATATTGGAAGCTCGGTCGATGACTTTGTATCCTGCGCAATTGCACAACATGTGACACACATCATGTTGCCATTGCTTGCCCTCCTATACATCGGTGCGTTTGCACCGCGTCTATGGTCCAAAACCAGATTGCAAGTTGTCCACGGTCTGCATCTGTCTCAATCACACCTTGTCTGGCTTGCTTTGCAGTTGCTTTGCAACCCATGTTCTTAGGATAGCTACGAGCTGAACGTCATAGAGAAAGGTGGTCGGTCCTCTGTGGAGGAGGCAACAGCAAACCCATTCTGTCTTTCCAAACATGTCGATTTGTTGGGCGTTCATAGTCGACTCCTTGTCGTCCTTGACTGAGGGGACAAATTTCATCAATGTAATGTACAGATATTTGGTGACGTGCATGCACCTTGCTAGGGAGGATCCAGGCAGACCTGACCCTGCTGTTGCATAGCCCGTGCTCTGATTGTATAGACTGCTGGCAGGGCATTGCTTACTTGAAGCAACACAACCACAACGATCTGCAAGCCCCGCGTGGGACAATCGACATGGGTGTGGCTGGGCTGAAATGGACCCTCTACGTCAATCATTCAAAATGTTCAATCCGGTTTTTGATCAGATTTTAGAGAGCTGATAACGAGAATCTGCAGCGACCAAGGCAGGCCTTTCTGGTTTACAGAAACGGTTTGTGCCCATGGGTGGGGGCATGAAGCCGCAGCAGTTGGCATGGCTGCGCCAGGTCTCAATCTGAGTTTGGGCCCTGCTGATGTCACACATGTGGAAAGAAGATTGTTGGCGACCACATTCTGTGCCTGGCAGTTTGACTAGCTGACCAGGAATGATACTCTATCACTCTATCTGTGCGTTCGTGGTACTTGCGCATGTCTTGCAGCATAGCCCAGCTTGAGAGAATTTCTAGCCGCATCTCAATCCGAATCTCAATCTATTAATCGGAAAAGAGTGAGCCCAAACATATCTAAGAATCGCTTCTGTTCTAACGATTCTAATATATATATATAATTATTATATACATATATATATATATATACGCATATATATACTACATTGTAATATGTTCAAGCCAAATCGCAGAATTTCAGATTGCAGTCACTCCAAATCACTTGCGTTGAGGAGTTGGAAGATGTAGCTGCAGCTGGCGAGCGAGCTATTGTGCCTTTGTCCATCTTTGTCCCCTTGCCTGTGTGCAATGACCCCAAAAGTGAAAGATGTACCGTTGATGTACTTTTTGCTTTGTGCCAAAAGCATCCAAAAGCCCCAAGTTCATCAGTTGCTGTCAAACAGTCAAACACATTTGACAAAACATGACCCTATTTATGTTTCAGGTGTTGACGCATTTGCCATGCGTGCCAGAAGCAACCGTGCCCCCAGCATTGTTGCTCAGACGCACTGGTACAGGCTGCAGGCTTGCCATGTCCATCTCAACCTCAGCAGAGAAGCATAGCATTGTAAAGTCATAGAATTAGAGCAGAGGCACAAGATTGTACGAACGTCCAAGAGAATAGGTTGAGAGAGCAAGGAATGCGTGCGTGTCAGATTCTGCTCAGGAAGGTGCCTGGAAGGTGGTCACTACAGTCCTTTTTGAATGATTGCAGCCATTTTCAGAAAAAGAGGAACATGCATAGGATTCACGAAGGATAACAAAACGATAACTTTTGGTATCAAAAATGGTCCGTGTGAGACACTGCCAATTTTTCCCTTTTTCTCTCCCTTTCCTTTCCTTCTTCTTTTCCTTTCCTTCTTCTTTCCTTCCTTTTCCTTTCCTTTTCCTCTCCCTTCCTTTCCTTTTCCTTTCCTTTTCCTCTCCCTTTCCTTTTCTTTTCCTTTTCTTTCCCTGTTCCTTTCCTTTTCCTTTTCTTTCCCTGTTCCTTTTCCTTTCCGTTTTCTTTTCCTTCCCTTTTCCTTTCCTTCCTTTTCCTTTCCTTTTCCTCTCCCTTTCCTTGCCTTTTCCTTTTCTTTCCCTTTTCTTTCCCTGTTCCTTTTCCTTTCCTTTTTCTTTTCCTTCCCTTTTCCTTTCCTTCCTTTTCCTTTCCTTTTCCTCTCCCTTTCCTTTCCTTTTCCTTTTCTTTCCCTGTTCCTTTCCTTTTCCTTTTCTTTCCCTGTTCCTTTTCCTTTCCTTTTCTTTTCCTTTTCTCTTCCTTTCCTTTTCCTTTCTTTTCCCGATTTACTTTCCTTTCCTTTCCCTCTTTACTTTTCCTTCCTTTGCTCTTCCTTTTCCTTTTTTTCCCCTTTCCTTTCCTTTCCCTCTTTACTTTTCCTTCCTTTACTATTCTTTTTCCTTTTGGTTTCCCGTTCCTTTCCCTTTCCCTTTCCTTTGTCCATTTTTTTCCCGTCCCTTCCTTTGCTCTTCCTTTTCCTTTTCCTTCTCCTCGCTCATATGAATGCTTTGATCAAGGCAGGAAGCCAGCGCTTGGGAAAACGATAAAGTGAAAAAAAAGATAACGTGTGGAAACACCATTTGAAAGGGCTCGGGGTTTTTAGACAGCTCCTTGTCTATATCAAGAACACGTTCCAGGAAGCTCCAGCAAGGTTGAATGTGTTGGATGATCGAGGGTGTGATGTATGAGGCTTTGGAACTACGATGAACTCCTGGCCGTTTTGCGAGAATTTGCGGGGCTGGTGCCCTTGGTCTTAGCAGGCAAAGAGCCCAAGCAGACGGATCATTGTTGAGGGACAACAAATAATTAATATCAGAGACTCATCCAATTCACTTGTATCATGTTGCCGTTTTTTGTGAACATACTGGTAATTTTGTAGAAATTGTATGAAATTGTATACCTATCTCTCTCTTTCTCTCTCTCCCTCTCTACACATAAAGATGCATATATATATATATACATGTACGTAGTATGTATATTTGTATCTCAAATAGTTTTGCCGTTGCAGAGTGTAGTGAAAAAGCGGGGTGTGTGTTGCACTGTACGCTATGGCCATGCTGCACTAACACAGTGATAGGCCACTACCACGATGGCGGCTATGCCTTCGACACGGAAAGTCTGACGCATCACGCAACTCGGGCTCCAACAGGGTTTTGAACGGTGTTGGAATATGTTTTGAATATGTTTGAACGAGGGTTTTGAACATGTTTGAATGAAGGTTTTGTTGTGGCTGTTCAGTGTATCGGTGTATCAACTCCCGCAGGTCTTCAAAGTCGGGACTCGTCATGCAACGTAACTGTCCAGAAAAGTACGTCAATTCGCTTTAGCGCTTTGATTAACAAACGTGTAGAATTTTAGTCTTCAAAGATATTTAAAATATCTATAATTACACTTTGTTTGCATATGTTGTTGCGATGGATGGATAAGCGTCCCGTTTCCAGGTGCTGGTCATTTTTTTTGTTACTACAAGCAATAGGTGTCCTCGCTTCTGGCCCTCAGCTGTTTCAGCCCGTACACAGAGTTTGCTTGATGTCATTGCATGTCATTCCATGTCATTGCAATCTGAGTCATCCCTCAGTGTTCGAAGACTTCACATCACTGAGGCGAGTCTGTTGGATTTAACTTGCCACACAGAATTCAAAGAGTATTGATAGGACTCGTCATCGGACAAAGATGGTTTAAAGTTTAATGGTTAAAGCACGTTAAAGCTGAATTCATTCGCAGTTTGTTTGTTTCTCTTTCCGGTTTCTTCGGTTTCTTTTGTCTCCACTCCTGTCACGTTCCGATCTGGCGACCCGGCGACCCTGGCGTGACACGATGGATCTCAGCACTGGCTTGGTCTATGGCCAACTGGGGCTGGTGTGTGCTTCTTCGCTGCAGAAAATGCGTTACGATGGCTATGTCTTTGATCTTTCTATGGATATTGAATCATCGACTGGCATAGGCACATGATTAGGCTCTAGGTCATTTGCTTACCAGATGTATGCAACATGTACTGAATGGATATGATTGTGCTGTATTTTGCTTGACATTTGCTTTATTTGGGGAGAGAAAGTGAGAGACTGACTTTTTCAGCGATTAGAACAACAACGATGAAGGCTCCAACACGAGTGCCGAGCCAAGGTCATGGCAGTTGCCACTGCCAGCTGGCACTGCTACAGAGAACGAGTGCTTCGTTTGCACTGATAGACATTGATGGACATTGATGGACTATGGCGGTCAAGTTGCAACTGCAAGTCGCAAAAAAAACAAACTAGGGATGAACTTGGTTTCTTCAGATACTCGCAGATGTGCAAGCATGTTTGAACGGGATTCCTTGTGGACTTCTGACCAAGATTTACATCAATACTATATATGATACTATATCCAGAGGGAGGTGTGCTGAGCAGGTGTGCATTTTTTTTTCTATACCCGAGTAGCCCTATCGTACAATGGTACACAAACTCGAGCTGGCCGAAACTTGTCCGGTCTTGTCAAGGTGCTGGCCAGAGTACGGCGCCAATGTACAAAACAGACTGGGGGCTTTGGAAAGGCGCTGATCTTCCACTCTCCCGACAGCGCTCCTTGTTGGCCTTGGCGAGGTCATTTAAACTTTGAATCACTCGACATGAGCAAATCAAGAGCAATGAAGACACATGAAGACAATTGCCACCTTTGCAACTCTTTGCAGACCTTTGCCATCTTTGCAGCCAAGGTGCCTCGGAATTTTGTTCAGTGCCTTGGCCGAACAACATTTCTGTATTGTTTCAAGGTAGAAGGCAGAAGCCGGTAGCCGTTCAGCATTGTTTTGGATTTGGTCAACCCTTGTGTTTGCATCTTAAGTGCATTCCAACACTGGCCAGTGTGCATGTCTTGCCGGCTCGTGTCCGGACTTCTTTGAACCAAATCGCGAGGTTTGGCTACCGCAGCAACATTTGCGGTACTATTTGCGACTACTCATGGCTGGTTCTGCCCTTGGCGGGCTATTTGGTCATGATTTGGGGCTGCTACATTGCCTATGCTGCTTGGCAGACATCCGTTGACCTTGCACATTCTGGTAAACACAAGGAGAACCTTGTGATGGTTTGAAATCATTGGTTGCTGACCAGTAGACTCAGTGGACTGTGCTTCGAGCCATGCTTGCATCTAGGTGTTGGCAGGCTCGCGATCGATTAGTATCACTTAGTCATGTGAATCTAGAGCAAATTGATGTGCGTTATGTCAAGGTTATCTCCGATGGCATTCCCTTTCCACCAGGGGGTGACTATTGGAAGGCGAGGAAACTGCTTCAATCGCCGCTGTTGTGACAACCAATCGGTGGAATTTGTGGGGAAAGACATGCCAAAACAGAGGCACAGGCTACATGCAACTTAAGTTGACAGATCCATTGTCAATTGTCAGGAAGGGGTGAAGGGGTAGAATTGTGGCATCCAATCAACCAGCTCAACCAGCATCTGGCTCAAATCAGACACCATCAGGCCGTAGAGGTCCTTTGGGCTTTGCAATATTTGCGACAATCTCCAGAATCACTCAGTATATCTCCTTTGTATCCCTGTCAGTGGATCAATCCCTGCCTTTGTGCCATCCGTCGCATGTGTTCAGGAGACCTTTGGTTCGTGGAACGGCCTCATGTTGCCCTGGTGCGTTTGGTTTACCATCGTTCACATCACAGCAGGAGTGGCTTCCAAGTTCTACACGGCAGCTTGGCATCACTTGAGTCCAGGGAAGTATTTCGGTTCGTGGTTCATTTGAGAGTGGAGAGAAGCTCAAGATCTGCAATGGAAACCAATCAGGGCCTTTTGTCAAAACCAGACAGCAACACCGCTCGCGTTGAGACAAGGCCATGAGTGCACACTCCATGCTGCCATGCGTCGCCATGGATGATGCAACACATTTGACACTTGGATTTATTTTATTCATTTTTATTCTATATACTCTATTCAATTCTATTCACTTTTATTCTGATTTATTGAGATCCTCAGGATAGCTACTGGATTTGTCTTGCAAATGGTGATTCCAAAAAGTCGGGCTGTCTTAGATGCAATCCATGAGTTGGTGGACAATCATGGACAATCCTCTTCTGCATCAGAGCTTATTTTACTGACCACTTGCCCAAAGCAAGACTAGCTTCAACCCAGTGATTGATGCAGTAAGGATCGTAGATGAACAGGTATTTGTGGACCCTGATGATGTCGTTGATCCTGACGAAACACAGGGGGAGGCGAGGCACCAACATGAATTTGTACAGTGGTTGCAATTGTGTCAATCACTAGGGTCACTAGCGAACATAAGCTACAACATGTCAAAACCTGACGTGCAAAGGCTTGCGCTTGTCATGGAGTCCAGCATGAGTGATGATACCAACCATATGACATATACGCACGATATACAGACATGTGCAGGTCTCGCTGCATTTGTGTCTGCGCGTGTTCAAACCATCCTAAATTGATATATTTAAAGGTAGTCCTTGCACGTCTCCCCGGAGGACTCCTGGATCAACAAGCGCTTGGCACGGCTTACACAGCGCGTCAAGCGCGCCAAAGCCCGCCAGGTGTGGAAATCCGATTGGCTTCTCATGAGACCAGGATACCTTGTGGCTAGGTCAGTTCGATTCCTCATAGGGAGCAAACCAATGCTATCAAACCGGGAAGGGGGTAAATATGATGATATGCGCAAAAATGTACATTTTATACAAATAGAATATAGAATGAATATAGTTACTATATCACACACCCACTTACATATTCATATTTACAGTAGATGTATCTGACTGCAGGTCATGAAGATTGAAGAAGATGCAGATGGTACCCGTCATGTCGTCAGATGCTTAGAAGTTTAGCGATTCACTAAACTGGATCTGTTTCGGTCCAGAAAATGTGATACTATGGATGACTATTGCATTCAAAACTTGGAAACTGGCTTTGGTTCAACTCGAGGGGGTGTGGTCTAAAGAGGACAGCCCAATGTGGTGAATCGCATCTGAATTAAAGATTCCACTGCGGAGACCAATTCGGTCGTTTCTAACGTAATTGTCGATCTTGGATGGCCTTGTGCTGGGCTGAGGAATACACTTGCGTTCGGTACATCTACAATGAGGACCCATGGATCGAACTTGAAATTGTCTTTTGACAAGTCTGTTCCTGATGATAAGAACACAGTCAGGGACCTTGAACAAAATGGCGGGAGCGGCAAGCTCTAGAGCAGATTGAATAAGCCAAGATTCCCTAGGCTTTGAAATATGGAGGCATTTGGAGGTTACTTTCTCTTGGACCATTGGACTTGCATTTAATGTTGTTAATTGGACCTGCTCACCTTACAGGACACCCAATCCTTCGTACCAATGGGCTTGATCGATCCGGATCCGCAGGAGGGCTGTCGTTGAACACACTTCAACACGGGTCCCGAGTTTTCCAGCAGTATGTTCAGCTTGTTCGGCAGTTCAGGTCAGTATGTAATTCAGCGGGACTATCATTCCAACTTGCTTTTTTCTTGTGGTCCAGTTTCTTGAAAGACTGTTTTTGTGCCTAAGAGTTAGACACTGCTAAAAATTGATGAGACCTGCTTCAAGTGGCTGAAGTAGTTGTGGACACATGTAGTGTCTTTTTCAACACAATGAAACTACGTGGCGTTTCGTGAGTGTTACTAACTACCTTCACTATCTCGAGTTTTTGGAGTGGTCAAAGTTGAGCCCTGTGACGCTTCTTGATGCTCTTTGGCTCTTGGCGCCAAGGAGGCTCACGCAATCCTCGCCAGGGGTGGCTTGTCTGAGGAGCTAGCAGCAGAGACGCTGGCAGCCTGCGGTGATAACTCCATCCACGTTCACGTCCCAGGCCGGAGTTGAGTTGGGATGGTAGCTGGTCAATGCTGGTCAGAAGAAGAGATCCTTTTGACTGCCGTAGAAGTGTCCGTTTCCGGCAAGGCAAGATTGTCGCAGCATGTTTGTACTTGCTGTGCACAGCGTTTCTGTGGTATTGTTATTTGATTGATCGAACCCTAGCCTGGCATTTGGCATCTGATTCGAAAGTCTATGCTTGGTGTTTTCATGTCCTGTGAAGGTATCCTGGAAGCTTTGGGATCAGAATTTTCTGTATCTCGGTATCGTACAAGAAAAATGGAGTCTGGCATCATCGGCATTGAAGGAATCATTTCCTGAATGATGATGTCCGACTGATACAGGCATCAGAAGACATCGAAGACACAACAAACAGTCTCTATCAATTGTGATCGCTGGAGTCTGGATGTGTTTCAAGAACGCTTTTTCTATGCAATGTGAATGTGACAACAAATTGCCTTGTAAGTTGTTTCTGTCATTCCTCCTGAATTCCTCCTGAGGATTTCACCTACATTTTCAACTCTATTGGCACTTGGGCTTACATTGCTTATTCCACCTGGAACATTGGCAGTGTATGGCTCATCATGATGCTGGGCTCTGGTATCTACAGAGTGCCTCAGCTGAACATGTTTCTGCATTTTCTTTCGCCAGACTTTGGCAGAGTTTGGCAGAAGCTGTCACTCCAGTGGCTCCTATAATGTTTCTGCGAGGCTCTCTTCATTGTTCGGCCGAATCAGAAGAAAATTGCCGAGATGGCTGCCATGAAGCAGAGCTGCACGGTATTGAGGGATAACAAGTGGAAGGAGCGAGCTTGGGTGGAGACTGGAATGAACCCAAACCAATGACGAAAGACTACAGTGGTGACAGTGTAAAGAAATGAAACAGCGAGAAAGCGGTCAAAGCTCGACAAAATGATTAAGCATCTATATGAGAATCAGATTAACATGTTTGCGCTGTGAATGCAAGGAGCCAGATTCGATGTGCATCGATGTGCAAGGGTGATACAGTATTCGTTGTAAGCCAACTTGTGTTTGTCAATTCATGTGGATAGCCTCTGAACAGGAATTGTTGTTTTTTTTTTTTGTTTTACTTTAATTTAATTTGGTCACACAGATTCAAGATGACTCAAGTAAAAATGGAGCTCACTTGGTCAACTCATTTCTATGGTGGCCGGATCAGGAGATCGACGTGTCGCAGATAGTTTTGGGTGACATTGTACAGGTTCATGACGGATGCTTGGCCGCGCTCAGATCACAGAACCCAAATCTTTAGTAGTTTAGTCTGCAATGTCAAGGCTTTATGTCAAATATGGATAGGAAATGATAGGAATTGTGGAAGCGACAGTTAGTCTCCTAAAGCCAACGCTGATCCAACTCATTGTGCCCTGCATGGCCCTGCCCAGGTAACGATGCCAAGCTGCCGTGTGATGGCATTCTGTTGCAGGGCAGCCTCATCGTGAATGAATCAATGCTCACAGGCTGGATGCTGAAAGTGCTCAGTTTCTTTGCATAGATTTGAAACACTGCAACATCTAGTAACCTAGTTGAACAAGAGGTTACCAGTGGAAACGAAACTGGATTTTGGCATTGGCCAATCCCAGACACTCAGGAAAAAGCAGGCCAACCTGGACCGAAAATCTTGGACAACAATTCTTATCAATTCAAATCCAATTGAATTGTCAAACATAGCTGTTCCCATGCCATCCGGATCGAAAGTGATAATCCCTTGGGAGACTCCCCTACTCTGTATTGATTTCGGGACATGAAGCAGCGAGAGTGAGCTCGTTGAGCTATTAAAATACCAAGAAAAATTAACGCGTGTCAGAGCCTCTTTTCCCTGTGTTAGTGTTTTAATGTTTTCCAGTTTTTTCCACCATGACAGGGCAGGTGGACAGTACTGTTGTATTCTCAAATACCTGTCTTTGTCCTTGTTTTTGTTGTCTCCCTTCCACTACTAGAATTGTCAGGCTTGATCCAGATAGGGACATAGCATGCCATGATTGTCGTCTGTTGGAGGAGAACCAATGCCAATTGCCAAAGCCCCTGTGGAGAACAACGCAAACTACAGAGTGACCGACAAATTGAACAAGGCTGGCGCAAACCAAGCACCGTCGTACAGACCTGACTAGCTCTCTGCTTTCTGGCTGTACTTTATCAAGACAGTGAAGAAGCTACGTGAATTCTTGATGCGGGCACCCGGGCACATGCAACTATTTTCAAGTTCAAGGATAGTCTCTTTGAAAGGATGAAGTCAACTAAGGATAGAATTTGGAGTACTTGTGTTGTAGAGAAAATGTAACTTCAGAGCATTTGATCAATGTGAGGCTTACGCTGGCACACTGGCGTTGGAGTCAACTGGGCCAGCTGAGGGCAAGTCGATTCTGTACTGCACCAACGTGGGTGCCTAGCCTGCATAAGCATGATACGTAAATTTTGTTTTTATAAAACATCTCTCACATCATTGTCAGGGATAGGGATAGGTTCCTATCCAACAAGACTAACTTCTGAATTGCTGTTGTTATAAACACGAAATCGAACGATGCGATGTGTCAAAGAATCCAGCCATGACCCAGAAACATCACACACTGTAGTGTCACATAGTGTCACTATTGTTTTCCTGCAGACAAACCAATTCACAAACACTTTCTGTCACTATTGTGTTTGGCCACTTCTAGCACTGTCACTGAATTTGTATCACTAGTTGTATGACTGTACTTTGAACATGAGGTGCTTTGACCACAAGAGGCAGGACACAACCACGGTCCCTTTGGGAATGACACACCATGTGTCAAGATATGGATTGTGCATGATGATTCTTCTGCCAACCTTTTTGCAGGGCAATTGGTTCGGATGGTCCTGTTCCCTGCGAGTGTGAAGTTCAAGTACAATGACCAGCTGCCCATTGTGTACTCCATCATGTCAATCTACGCTTCTTGAAAGCACTATGCCTACTTTCACCTGTATCGACACACGCACACACACACACAGACATGACATATCAGGGCAGAAATGACAGAGACTTAAGCGACTTCCACATCAAATTGACAAGTTAAAGCCGTTCTACACCAAGTCCCAGAGCAAAGCTGGTTTCCAGATCTGGAGCGGCGAGAAATTCCACGACCCCAAGAGAACACAGCATATCTGGGGAGATATTCTGAACTATCATGTCATACATGTCACACATCACATACATGACTTACATGACTGACATGACTTACATGACATACATGTCATACATGACAGACTGTATGTCAGATGATATGATATTAGATTGAGTGCATATTTGTGGATTTTTAGGCTGCAGCCGCTGAGCCACTCAGCCACTCTGGTCTTGGATTCTTGTTCCTGAAATTTGTCTTTGACTTTGCTTTGCTTGGCAACTGAGATTGCCATTGTGGTCTTGGTGCTCGTTATTTGGTCGGACATCGGTTCCATAGTGGCGACGTACCTTACAGCCTTCTAGCTGCAGCTACAGCAGAATTTCAATTTCTGTTTATCGACGTATCCCCAAAAGGAAAATCAGGGAACGTGATATGCAGAACAACTGGTCACCACGACTGATTATGTCATGACTCTGTCAAGTACAGTAAAGCAAATAAGCAAATGCTTGAATGAAAAGACACCACATGTCAGCGTGAAGTCCTGGAAACTGGTTCGCAGAAACTTCCTGTTCTCTGGAGTCTGTGAGCCCAATCTACTAACCATCCTGCATAAATTCGACACAGGTCTTGTGCACAGTGGCAATGGCGTTGATACTTGGCAAAGATGCTTCTTTTTGTCTCTTTGGAAGATGCATCGTCTCAACTTCTATTGAGCTTTGTGCGAAACGCATCGAAATGCTCCATTGTCAATATACCCAGTGTCAATGACCGTAAATCTGAGGAATCCTATGCTCCCAGTGTCGATGGTCATGGGGCAATCCGTGTCTGCTGGACGGCTTGATGACCCCAAAGGCGATTATCATATCAAGTGCCTTCAGCCGGGAAGGACCCTGGTCATGTTACCACCCTTGGTGCTGGTTTATACAGCAATTTTGAGCAGTTGTTCAAGGGTCCAGCTCCTGGACCTAGGTAACAAAGCAGAGTTGTAGAGCGTTTCACTCGAGAGTCACCACTTTCTCTGCGGCTGCAGGATACCTATCGCTGGGAAGATTTCAACCATGGTCTTCGACAAGACTGGCACCATTACGAAGGTGCGGCTGACTGTAAGGCTTTCATGATGTAAGATGGATGTATATCTCTCAGACTCTCGGATTCTTGAATCCAAGTCGTTGTTCAACAAGCAACATGGCCAAGCACAGAGGCGGGCATGGACTTCGCTGGCGTCTATGGTGTCAATGGCCAGCGATTCTGTGAAAAGGCACGGACCATGTCCTGCAGTACCTGGTGTAACCTCGGGGATGGTTCCGCTTTAACGCCGACATGAGACATTTGTGGTGCGAGATGTTGCAAATCATTTTTCAGTAAAGCAGCGGCGAAGATGATCTGTGACAGGTACAGTTCGATGATTTGGATCCTGAAAGCCAACAAAACCGAATGTTGATTGACAACACGCTGGGAGCCCAAGGGTTTGGCTTGAGAACTGTGCCCTTGTTTGCTAATAGATTAGGTCTAACATAGATACCCATGTTCTTAACTCCAGTTCACAAAAAGGGCTGTACATTGATACAAATCAGAGAGATTCACAAGAAAAGAGGGCTGGACCTTGAGCTTGGCGCTCATTTAAGGACTCTCATACCTCCAGTTCTGCGCCGAGCAGAAGACTCAGACAAACTCAGACTTACATCTAATCCAAGGACATTACTTTTTCAAGGTGTTTCCGTGCTTGGTTTCGCCTGTATTCTCACGGCACTAGAGGAGTAGGCATGTGATAAGTCAAGCCAGCTGTGACTTGATCATGCCCTTAGTGCTGTTGCTTTTGGCGCTTCAGAAACACCAAGACTAGACAAGTTGTGAGTTCCTAAAGTCCTGAAGCATAAATCGGTGGACTTCGTGACACTATGTGATCTATGTGAAATTCAGAAGGAATGGTCCACTGAGTACACGGCAGTTTTCGAATTCACCGAGGCATTGGCCACTTGCCACACGGTAAAGCAGCTGGGTAGCACAGGTGCTTTGGTTGGCAACCAGGCGCGCATGCCTCGCTCTGGCAGCTGGCAACATGAAGTTGGAAGTGAAGTGGAGCTCACCGATGTACTGAATGACTTCCGGAAATCCACATTGTCTTGTCTTTTGTATGTGAATGTGTGGGCCTGATTGATTGTGTGGGAGCGCATTCTTCCTTCTGAAGATATCCGAAACCGAAGAACCTGTCAAGTTTCAAGAGTCAAAGCTCAGTTTAGAGACGATGTAGGACTTGGTATGAGACCCACTACCTGTACCCGATTCTCTTCCTTCGCAAGGGCCAATTTGTTTCAGGTGGAATGTGCCATGGTGAGAACCGTCGGTTGGAGCTTGGGGAAACAGGAGCAAAACGACTTGATGAGAATGCTGTTTTGGAATGTTTTGAAATGTTTGTTCAAGGAAAGGTCACACTCAAATTCCCCCAGCGAAATCCATCGAAATCCCCTATCCACCGATGATGTTTCTCCGAAGCAGGAGATGACGTCTCCACAGGGGGAGGTGCTCCGAATCGTGCGGGAGCTGGAGTTTGACCATCACAGCATCTGGGTGAAACGTGTTTTATGCGTTTGATTCGTATTCCCCTTTGGACGTTGTCTTCTTAACAGAAACAAACTGTCAGTTGTCTTTGAAACTTATCTGCCTGGCATCCTCTGAACATGATGTGATAAATTGTGATCACATCAAGCCTCTGCACATTGAATCATTGAACATGACAAGGCATGACAAGCGGAGCCGTGGTGCGAGACAGCAGCACTCAGCGGTTGGAAGTCTTCATCAAGGGTAGCTACGAGAAGGTGAAGGACTGGAATCAAGAGACCAGTCCAGACTAGTCCTCGTATGAATCCATTGCACTGCAGATGTTGGATTTGGATGGATCTGGTGAATTTGCAAAAGAAACAACATACTCGCCAATCATGATTACCTTCGAAGTTGACATACTCTTGCTTTGATTTGATTTTGATTGCGTACCTAGCTGTAAGCGATAGATGCTTTCCTGCCAGCCCTGCTTCAGTCCTTGGCCTTGCCTCAGTCGGTGCCTCCAGACTATGACCAGGCTTGGCTGCGACAGTGAAGCTTTGTTCAGCAACAGCTCTTTGGTCTACGGTCTTTCAATGACTGTGTAGGAATCACATAAACATACTGTGACGGACGTTGTCGGGACGTTCCGGTCTCTTTGTCATGTTCAGCCTTCTACAAAATCTGGATTGTCCGGATTTTACATGCCTGGCTGGCCAAGTAAAGAGTAAGGTGATTTGATTTGGCAGTCTGCCAAACTCTGACAATGGTGCCTTCTTGTGATGCTCCAGGATTAACAGTTTAGTTGGTTCCTTTGTGTTGTACTGTTTGTTGCGCTGTTGCTCAAGTACTCTTGTTGGTTGTGGTCTTGGCGTCCTGTCTCGTGGTGCTTGCACAAGTCTTTTTGGGTGTAGCGCCTTGCTGCGAACATGTGCCGTTCCTTCCCCAGCATTGTGTCTTTGGATTGCGTTCCGCGGTTACCGTTTGATCACTTGGTGGGTGTCAAGCTCATGTCGTTTGTGCCCTAGTTTGGGTTGGTTCATGATGCTACCGAAATCTCATTGCCGTGCGTTCCGTTTTTAGTTGTCTGGTTTTATCATTTGTTTCTACTACTTGCTTGGAGGAGGCCTGTTTGCCGTGTCGCTCTTGGTCTTCGAGTCACGATCCATCATCTGAGCAAATTTATTTCCATGTATCAATGAGGACACATATTCGTCACGATTTGTCAGCGACGGATGGCAAGATGTGCTGGTGCTTGGTTGTGAGTTCGCAGTGTTATGATCATGTCGTGTAGTGTGCATGTGTCATCATGTGTCTGTATATGTCTGAATAATTCTGTAGAATGGCATAGTGCTACTATATGGCATCTATATGGCATCTTCAGGAGGACAAAGGTCTGGCAGGCGGATGGACTATTCTTGGTGTCGTGGGAGTCGAGTGCCTCAAGATGCCCGGGAGATGATCAGGTTCATGGCAAGTGGGCTGTGTGTACACGTAGATGTGCTACATGTTCGTAGTCAACTGGTCGTGTTTGCCAAAGGTAGATTTATTTTTGATTTTTGCACGTGTCTTGCTTTTTCACTCTCTGCAATCAGTACCTTCAGACTTTGTTTGAGTCTCCTCTGTGTTTGCACGCTCTGTTCTCATAGCCCCATCATCATCCTCGTCCACTTCGTTTCCCTCCTCGCCCTCCTTCTTTCCTCATCATTATTGAAGCAATGGTCGCAGTCAGCATCGTCCTCGTCATCATCGTCACTTCGTCGTAATCGTCGTCATCGTCGTCATCGTGTTCATCGTGGTCATCGTCGCCGTTATCATCGTGGTCATCGTCGTCGTCATCATTGTCTTCATCGTCGTCATAGTCGTCATCGTCGTCTTCATCTTCGTCATACTTGTCATCATCACCATGATATTCTTCTTCATCTCTATCATTGAAATTGTCATCATTGTCCTTACCAGCATCATCATGATTCGTGATGACCATCATGATCATGATCAAGATCATGATCATCATGATCATCATCATCATCATCATCATCATCATCATCATCATCATCATCATCATCATCATCATGACATTCACTCTCAGAGTCCTTCCTCTTGCTTTTTAGATAGCACTGCGTGTCTGAGGTGCGCTTGAGGTTCTGAGGTGAAGAAATCCATATGTTCTTGGTTGCTACATTTGCTTGAGAATTCAGAGTCATACGAGTGGTTGTTTGTCTTTTGTCCCCCTGCATTGCCACTGATGTCTTGGTTGCACTTATCAGTGCCTTGATAGATGGTTGTTGCGGTTGCCGGCTCATGACTGGCTGTTGGCTGCGGCTTGGAGAGTGAAACTGCAGAAGCATACCGACTCCCTTCTATCTTTGTTGAGTGTGGCTGCAGGTCACCATGCAATGTGCCAAACAGAACTACTATACCTTGGGGATCTCCAACAAGGCTCTCGGTCAACATATGCTTCTTTTCTTGGCCGTCGCACTGTGCAAAGGGAGGCCAACATATCCACGTTTTGGGTAACACGTCTTTGGCCACTATTGAATCTTTTTTAAGAGTGCGTGCATAGTCTCGCTGATGGATCGATGCCACGCACGGCAGGATTTGGGTTCAATGTCCGACGATCAGGCCCTCGTAAGTACAATCTTTGTCATCAGATACACAAATGAATACAGATGAATGCCGATTCATGCAGATGAACAGGTTTATAAGATTTTATAAGTGGTATTTGTGATATTTGTACGTGGAAAGTGGTCATGAAAATCCTGCGTCCTTCTATGAAAATGTTCTGGCGACTGTTGGAGTGCCAAGCATCAACCTTGCCAGAGAGTGTTCTTGCTAAATCCTTGTTACACAGGTTCGCAACATTCCAAGGGTCGCTTGGTTTGAAAATAGTTCTGCTGTGGGCTGGCTGACTTTGATCGCTGGAATTTAATCCGTATCCAAATTTGAGCAGCAAGGAGCAACTTGAGCGCGATGTGAACGTATGCGGCCTCCTGTTATTCCGCAATGCACCTTGAAACGCATGTTGGAAGGAGTTGTTTTGATTTGGGGTTGCGCACCGAAGATCCATTGAGCCTTTTCTTTTGAACCAAAAGCAAAAAACACATGAGACAACTTTGGTCATGCATGCAAAGATCGGCTTTTCAAATCTTCATTTCTGAGGGCAAAGTCCAACAAGTGGAGTTTGAAGGCCTCAAAGCGGTCCTAAAGCGGTCCTAAAGCGGTCCCAAAGCTGAGGAGATGAAAGCAGACTCCCCTGACGCCATCGAAAGTTTGAAAGAAGGCTCTGTGCGCTCTGTGATTTGCACCGGCGACAATGCCTCGCACTCAGAAGACAGACTGGGACTGAGAGAGCAGGACTCGGGAAACTGCAGCGCGTTACTGGTGCAGAGACTTGCCGCTCCAATAGAAATCTACTTGGTTGTGTTTGAATTTCTCGCTTTTTGATGTGATGCCTGCATGTGTCTTAGGAGCTGACTGGCATAGCCATTGGCAGGCAGGAAAGTGGAAAGAGTCCAAACTCCAAACGTTTTACTACCATGATCCCTAATCTTCTTGCGCCAGAGGCCTTTCCAAACAACTTGCATGGATGAATACTGTAGATGTGGCTCCATACTACCAAGAATAACTGCATAACATAGTATGGCCTGAATAAGATGGACACTCTCCGGGAATCAAACGTAGCAATTTCTCCACTGCATTTTTTTCGCCAACCTGGCAACCTCTGTACAGTTGAGCCTCAAAACATCCCAAGCGGCACAAGCAATTGGTTAACTAACATGGCGATCGTTCAAATTTACAAGGTCTAGATACGATGGACCCACTCGTTTTTTCTTTTTTGTATTGCTTTTCATTTTGTTTATGTTTATAATTTATAACTTATAACTTGATTACTTTTTAGTTTGTTGCCCATTTTGTTTGATTTTTCGGTGGTCTTATTGTGATTGCGTTTGTTTTGTACTTAGTTGTTCATTTCTTAAATTGTTGCTTTTGAGTTTTCTTTACAGTAGGTTCATTTTTTGGTTTGCGCATTGTTTATCGTGATTGTTTCTTTTAATGTTTTTTGTCATAGATTTGTTTGAGCTTTTAATGATAGTACGTTCGCGTGTTTTATTTATCAGTCAGCATTCTTTTTCAGTGTTGTTTGCACTTTATTTTGTTTATGTGCGGGTTCTCTTATTTATTGCTTGTCGTTCGTTTTACTTTTTTTGTTTAGATTATTTTGTTATTCTTTGTGTAATTCAGGATCAAGTTCTTTCATTTACTTCACGTTCTTCGTTTATCTTTCGTTTGTTTATTTTTCCCTTTTTTAATTTGAGTTTAATTTGATTTTTCCTGTCATTTCATTCTTTGTTTTGTATTTTGGTTGTTTTTGTTTCTTGGGCGGATTGGACCATTTTTTGTCTACAAATTTTTGTCCGATTTTAACAATCTTTAAGTTTCACTTGTTTGTCATTTTTTGTTGAATTTTGTTTATTTCAGTTTATTTCAATATTGTCTTGATATCTCCTTTCATTATTTTCATTGATTTCCGGCTTGTATCGAGTTTTTGTTTTGTTGTGCAGAGCCGTTGCTTTTGTTGAGATCGCCAGTTGGCCAGTTTATGAGAAAAATAAATAAAAATAATGTTTCCGTCCAGGCTTTGTGGTGTGGTCACCACAGACATTTGCCTCCGTGGAACTATGGAGAACGGCTCCTTGTTTGGTTCAGTTTTTCTTCTGGCTGAACTGGTTATGAGATCTCAAGTTCCAGAAACGGTGATATTGAAATACTTCTAGGAGTCAGGTAGATCGAAAACAAGCACCTGGACAAGTGAGGAAAGTTGGTCTGGAATGATCCTGACAATGAGGGGCGTGGCGTGGGGAGCCCAGCTCAACCAGGAATGACCAAGAATGACGTTTGTTCAAGTTGCATCAGGAATGCGAAGTTTCATCAGCAGGTTCTTTTCCAGAAGCTCTGAGGTCTCGCCTGATTATCCGGATCCGCACTGTCAATTGGCGCTCACATGTTCAGCCTGGCGATATTTATATGAGCAGAAGCAAGACTTGGAGGTGAGCACTGAGAGTCGTTCGTTCCTTCCATTCTCTTCAATCAGGGGTCAGATAGGACCGATCAATGAGAAACAGGAGAGCAAACATCCCAACAAGCAGAATGGTGCTAGCACTATGAAATTATGTTGAAGCACAAAAACCTTAGATGGTGCCTCTTCAGAGCACCAGAATGAAGGATTCTCTACTGTTCTTCTTCCTTCATATCCTGTTGTTCTCTTCAATCTTACAACAGTATTTCAAAGTACTTCATCACGAATTTAGATGAAATTAGACATGGAGGTTATGAAGACTTGATTCATTTCAATCTCCTTGCTACGCACGGCCCGGCAGCACCTATGGGGTCGTTGTGTGGTCTTTGCACGCATGAAGCCCGATGACAAGATCAATGCCGCGGCCTTTGATGCAAGACTCAAGCTGAAACATGCTGAGACATTCAAGAAAGAGCCTGGGTTGCATGTTCCATCTGTTCCTGTACCTCACTCAACTGCCCATGTTAGGTTGTCAAGTATTTGCAGGGCCGTGGTCTGGTTGTAGGCCACGGATTGGAAAGGGAGTTGTATTATGTTGTATTGTATCAACCTTTGCGGCCTGGAAATCGATGGCAAAGGATCTCAGTTTGATCAGTCTGATTTGAGTTATTTTAGAAACTTCACAATTTCGACATGTTCAGTGCCTGTTGGCGTTCATCCAGCATCTTCAATGTCTCATTTCTCATATTCTGATCATATTCTGATCATCATATTTTGATCATATTCTGAACATATTCCCACAGTTCCACATATTTCTCCTACAGTTTGATTCTCCTGGGAGATTTGCTGTTGCAGGCATGGCAGGAGATGGCGGCAACGACTGCGGCGGCCTTCGTGCTGCCCATGCCGGCTTGGCCCTCTCAGATGCTGAGGCAGAATGGACATTTTTTTTTTTCAGTGGAATCTCCTGATTTTCATGTTCTCAACATTTTGCTCCTTCTTGAGAATGCGTTGCTGGGTTTTGAAGATGGTAAAAAGATGCAAATGCAAGCAGATGATGCTTGACAAGAGTACAGTTGGTGAAAACATGCAATGGTAAATTCTCGCAAATTCTTGCTGAAACTCTCAGGAGGCATACTCATCAGAAATCTTTTTGCTCGCAGATGGAAGGGAAGCGCGCTACTTTCTTTTTCTCAGTTTCAAAGCAGATTCCGACATGAGATCATGGGCCTCGAAACCTATTCTTCATCGGTCGAGGTTCCCTTGTATAATGAGTGACTTTGTCAGTTGATTGCTTCAATTTGCAGGCCTCAATGGTTGCACCCTTCTCCACTGGAAGGCTGGGAAAAGGACTGCCCTAGCCGCATTTGCTGCACCGTCTTCACGACCGATAGGGCTGGGCATATGGTTTACTGATGCTGGCTTGACGAAACAGATTGAAATTCTTTGAATGATCATGATGCAAGGGTCACCTACATCTTTAATCAAAATGCAAGCAGCGGGAGTTGGTTGCCAACAAAGAAGTAATTCTGGCAGCATCTAGGTAGTAGCGATCAACTTTCAGAAGGTCTCTGGAATGAAGGAGCTGCCAAGAACGACATCTCATTGACGACAGTCCCGGATTTGATCAGGGAAGGTGACTTGATATGCATGCAGCATGCTGCGTGCATGAAATTCGCATCACAGGGGCTGTCCTTTGTGGTCAAAGGCGATGTAGCATGAATAGTCTGAGAAGAAAGCGTTGGCATGCACATACAGCATCACACAGCATACATCAGGAATCAAACGCGCGGACGAATCGAAATTGCTGAGACACTGTGTGTGAGATTCTTTCGGCTTGTTTGCCGCCCAAGCCGTGTCTGTGAGGTCGAGCTTGCCTGGCCACTAACATGGCAACCTTTACGTATTTCATGGTCTATGCCTTTTTGCTGACCACGGTTGCTCAGCTCAAGTGCTTGAGATGTGGCACATGGCACAGGGGTGAGTAAGGGTAAGAAGACAATGTGTGCATTTTCAAGATCAGATCTAGACGGTATCGCAAAGGTTCCCAGGTCGTGACAAGACATCGATGTGGTCAGTCTTCCTCCCAGTGGCCTCAAGATTTTTTACCAATGCAATGACGATATCATGAATATCCAAAAAAAGAGCTTTCGCCTGTTTTGCCCTTGCTGCCTTTCCTGGCATTCACTGTTGAGTTGCGCACCTTTTACATCGTCTTCTTGAATCTCAGTCTGGGAGAGCCCGAGAGCCCAGCATTGGCAAGGATTGGACTTGGGTTTCCTATGTCGAGTAGAAATCCCCACAACTCGGCTTTCAGAGGGTGGCCACATTCTTTGTGTAAAGTACGCAGTCTGCTGTGAAGCACCAGGACTTCAGATATCTTCAGATAGCTGCTGCAATACTCTTGGTGAGTTTTGAAGATTTTGTTGTTGGGTTTTAGTGAAATGATTCACGAATTCGTTCCCGAAGAGGCTTCAGGTTGAAGTACCAAGTGGAGTTTCAAAGGTTCTGAGCAAATTTTCCCTGCGGTTCCCAAGCGGCTTTGAAGGAAAAGTTCAATGGAATCGCAGGTTCTGAATGGTTCTAGGTATTGTAAACATTCCTGCAGGTATGCACTGTCAGTGAAGACGGATCATATATAGAGAATTCAGCCCTTGCAGTCTTGCACTGCATTTGTGAGGTGAGAATTTGTCCAGTCCATGCCTCCAAAAGGGTTTGGTGTAGGTTCCGACCAAATCCGTCATCCGAACTTCTCAGTGTCTGATCGTATCTGTTTGGAATGTGCAGTGGAAGCAAGGTGGGTGTGGATGACCAATGACGCGACCTCAGTGCTTCAAGCTTGCTCAGATCAAGAAATCACTTGCATCACTTTAAATCGAGCGACAGGACTCTTCTGTTTTCAGAACTTCTTAAGTTTTTTTGATTTTTAAATCCTTTTTAAATCACTTCCTTCTCGTTTTTTTTCAACTTTCACCACTGTCGAGCAATTTCCAGCTCGGCTCACCTGCTTGAGAGAGCAGCCCTGACTCAGGACATCGGAGTTGGTGTTATCATGATGCGTCTGGACTGCGTTGAAATGCTGCACCCAGAAAAACGAGGGCTTTCCCTACTCTGACTTTTGCTCGTCAGTTCACCGTTCTCAGCCTTGGCGCAGCTACGCTCTGAGGTTCTTCATGACACAAAGCTGGGCAAAGCCAAAATTGGCGAAATACCGACCTACTGCAACCTTGCTGGGCTTGCGCACCATCTCAGGCCACAGTTTTTTTTTGATTTGAGATGGTGTTTTTTGTTGATTTCAGTTTGAGGTTCATACTATTCATACTTTTTGCCTCAGTGGTCCTCAAGCTCCCTGCAGGTGTCATGGTCCCATACGGTTTGGGATGCATTCTGCTCGCACTCCTAACTGCTCCTTGCACGGCATTGAGTGTCAAACAGAATTTATTGACATGAGATTTAGCATGTTACCAGTACTCTTTGCAAGGGCAGGATCTTTGAGCAGAATGAGTGAAGATTGGACGTTTGCTTCTATGACTTTGGATGATGGGCTCTTCCAAGGTTATTCTGCACAGCAATGCTTGGTATGACCCCTTGAATCCATCTTGGATTCATGTGCTTGCAAAGTCTAGAACTCAGTGTTGGATCGGTCAGAAAGTGATGATCTCTTGAATCAACGCAGTCTTTACGAGTAGCATGAGGTTCTTCCATGTAATGGAACGCTCTTTCCCCTAAAGAAAACATGTCTTTGCTGTGGCAGAATCATGGTTGGTCAATGGTTGGTGCTGACCTTGCACTATCCTTGGCTTGTTGCCCTTCAGGGATTGGATGAAGAAGGGGGACAACTATGACAGCTTCTTGTCTTATCTTGTCTTCAGCACCAGTTCTCTTCATATTTTCGTCCCAATCCCGTCACTTCTTTCATTTCATTTGAGGTGCTATTGGGGTTTTGATCCTTTTCATTGTGCTCAGCACAACTGCCTACGTGAACACCTATGGAGGTCAGCACCGGTGACACTGACCACCTGGTGGTAAGCAGCATACCGGTAGTTTTACGGTTTTATCAGTTTTGCAGTCATCCGTGTTACATGAAGTTCTGCAGGTGTGGGATTGTGCAACAGAGTACCTCATGCCATCATCGCTTCATCAAGGAAGAACTGCATTCTTTGTCGGTTGTTTAGTTGTTTGTGAAAGCTTTGCAAAGCCTTGTTTGAGGAATCTCATTTGCAACGCTTGGTCAATTGGTGAAATGTAGTTCCTGGGACCACTTTCGTTGGGGTTCCTTTCAAATGGAATTTTCAGAACTTTCTCCAATCACCCTCAGACCAAACGAGGTGATTTCCGCCGAGCCATTTGCAGAAACGTGGGCATAAATATCATGTATGCACTGCTACTTGTCTGCTCTGGGACCAAACTGGATGAGCAATCAATATATTGAAGTTATTGAAGGATGTAGAAGCAATACCTTTTTTTGGAATCAATTGGGTGCTGTCCAACCTCCTGCTACGCACACAGTTTCTTCATTCCGGAACCACAAGTACATTTTAGAACCGAACCAGTTATTGACATGATGCGGCGGTAGTGTCACATACCATTCACATCGCTTCAAACAGCGTGGCTGCAGTTCGTTGATTTCAATGCTTTCTATAAAGTGGCTCACAGCTGCACAGACAGCTGCAGAGCGGAGCAAATCGCCTGCAGAGATCCGACAGCCCTGGGGGGTGGAGATCGAGGTCGGCAAAACTGGTGGCTAAAGCCACTCATAAAGAAATGTTTAGACTCCAAGACTCCAAGACTGAAATCACGGAAAGTGTTTAGCAGAGATGCAATATCTTTGCTTGGATTTGGAAAACTGAAGGTAGTCGGACTGCTATGACGGTCCGCGCTCTCCCCTGTGCCACTGTGCAATCTGAGGTTTTTGTTCCTGGTTTTCTTCATGACGCTGTCCAAACCCAACGAGCTGAATTGCATCTATCGAGTCAACTGTGATTTGTCCCGGTACATGGGATGGCCGCTTTTTAGTCAGTAGCACACACACAAACGCTGAGATGTTTCATCAAACACGGGTTGCCAGCCACATCATAAGCTCTCCATAGCTTTCGAGGCTAGCTGCTCATTTTTCTTGGGAGAAACAATCACTAAGACACTGTGAAAGATGATCTGGGAAGCCAGGCCTTTGACCTTGGGCCTCACTGTAGATCTGGAATTGTAGATACGAAGTGATACCACCAGAGTCAAGCGGTAAGATGATGAAAGATGATATACTTTGTAGTAAAGGATGAGTATCACTCGTACGCAGAAAGCTCCTAAATCAAATATCGTCAAATATAATTACACATCATATTCATAGCAGTTAATTTCATAGTGGCGGTCCTTTAAAGCAGAGCAAGTTGTTGAGGCGACACGCAATCATCCCTCGCCTGCAAGAACATCCCGGTTCTCAGTCAGCTATCAGTGGGTGGCACTGGCGGTTGTTTCCTGGGAGTGCAGGTGAAGTATTGGCAAGAAGAACCTTGGCTAGAAACAACCGCCTGTAGCCCGAAGGGCCGAAGCCTCTAAGTCGGACCCCAAGAGATGCTTAGACTTCAGTGAGTTCAATGAAAGTTGGAGGAATATCAAAAGGGAGAGTGCCGAAGAGTGGGTAGGACCGGGTAAGAGTTGGTGACATGTCCTCCAAAGGCTCTAGAATTATACTGACATTCTGTTCCTCATGTGCATTTTGGAAGAAGGAAGTGGCTACAGAGTATAGTTAGTATAGTTGCGTGTATATCTTGTTTTCTCAGAGCAAGAGCATTTTCTTTTTTGAGGATGGTCAATTGCTGAGGAAACTGATTCGCACCCGGACTATGTCCCGCCGGATCCTGACCATCCTTGGTGGCAGCCACTTCCAGAGAAGGCGGCCGGATCTGATTCATGGGCTGTGAAGACAATCTACTAAGCCCAAGAAACCAGCGCAAATTCATGACATCGTCAAAGTGATTTAACGGGTAACACGAGCAGAGTCGAAATAGTAGAACAGTGTGCCAATAAGCCTCAGGTGTATGGGAAACCAGAAGGTTCTGGAACTCGAGGGTTTGCTGCAGAGGATGGTTCCGAGGAAATATGAGAGGCTGTGCTTCAAGCTGTGCTTTGCCTCGACCAGGATTGTCTACCGCCTGGCAGCACATTGGCAAAGATTCCGTTGAACTCCACAACTATCTCTACGGGCAAGGGCTTTAAGGTTGGAATGATTCCACACAATTTCTATGCTTGAGGACAGTGAACAACATGAAATCAGTCGTGCGAGCCCGTTGGCACAGACCATAAGGGCAGTCCTCCAAAATGTTCCAGGCATTTCATTGCCGTTCATGTGTAATCCTTCAGACTTTTAAGGGTCGCGCATTTTTGCAGCTGATGGCTTATGACTGCAGGTGGTGGATGATTGTATAGGTCCAAACAACTGTGGCCTGGTTGCAATGGCCAGAGTGTGGCGTTGTGATTATTGTTTGCGCCAGTTCTCTTACATTTTTATCAATATCTGCTGGTGTTTGTATTCACACCTCTGCCAAATGTTGTTGAGAAACGCTCTCATGTCCAGAAGGGCATGCAGGGTATGCAGGATGCAAATTTGTAGAACCGCCTGTCAAACACACCCAGTTCGTTGACTGTGCCCAGTCCAGAGACAGTAGGGTCTGCGCCGAGTGAACGAAGCGTTGAGTGAAGTGCTCCGAGTCTGTCAGATCTGACAGGCTATTCATGGCACTTCAAATGGCTATTAGCAGTTTGTTTGGCTGTCTACGTGATCCTTCATCATGGTTTCCTACAGACCCTTGGACTCATACTGGACTCCAGGATACGATCCAATTGCATTTGCCATCAACCATAAACTGTCCGAACATTTGAAGTGACATGCACAGAGAGTTGCAGCATGAGTTCTTCAGCCCGAGGCTGGTTCTTCTTGGGCCAGTGGCGCGAGCACTGCGTGGTCGGCAGCGGCGGGAAGATAAGCGCCTTCTGTCAGATGTTGCCCGTCCAACAAGTGTCACAAGTGTGGTGTAACAAGATTGCTGACACTCTTTGCACATCTTTGCACAAGAACAACATACTGACGTACCGTATCGTACTACAGACTATAGATCGAAGCGATTACATGGCTTGGTGCTGTGACATCTCTGACCCACTGCCGAACTTTTATGGAACTTTCATCGGACTTTGTTGATGTTTGTTCATTTTGCCATCCTCCCTGAGGATGCCAGCTCAGATAGCTCCAGTGACTCCTGGCAGTTTGGACATTCTAATCAGATCCTTTCAGCCACGTCGTCCCAGCTTCCTGTAGGTCCTGCCCCATTTTTTTGTACTTTCCTGAACAATGATGAAGTCAAACGAACAAGTTTTGCAATTGACTTTACAATATGCGACCACAACTGTTGCAACATGTGAAGCTGATTCCGCATGATTGCAGATCTGATGTGAATGTTGGCAAGTACTTCATTGGCCTGACAAATAATTCTGGAGGGTTTTGGAGGACCTTGACCCTCGATGGCACTTTGTACTGTGCTCAGGATGGGTCTGAGACAGCTGACGCCGTCTGAGCCACTGGAGAACATGTACAAAGATGTACAAACGTTTTCAATTTCAGAAGCCCCCAAAACGAGACTCAGGGCTAGAGGCTGCAACGATGTTTCTTCAGAATTGTGAAGCCTGTTCAGGAGTATTCTATATATGTCTAGAATCTCACTTCATGTCACCTTACTCCAGATTTTTTTGATCTTTTGATTTTTTGTTTCTTCATTATTGCTATTGGAGTTCAAATACTCCCGACAGACATTTGACCACAATTGGAATTCCTTATTTCTAGCCAGCAAGATAAAGTTTGTGACTGGATGCAGCCATTCAGAATATTTCAAATGTATTTAACAGTTATTTCACAATATGTTTTTTCTATTAGATCATCTAGATTTTGCACGGGCTATCATCGAACCACACAGCATTTGGCTCGCTCAATGCCTCATTGCCCCGATCGCTAATCCTTGCAGTGGAAATTTCTGGGCGGAAACCGGCTCGGAGCTATTCCCGTCAACCAGTCAAACTGGCACAAAGCCTTGTAAAGGACTGGCACAATGTGGCACAATGATGCACATCATGATATGTCATGTACAGGTTCGGCATTGGACAGATGGTTGCAAGCAGAGTCGCTGGACCAAGGAACAGCGAAGAAACATTTTGTTGAAGCTTTTTGATGTCAGAGGCGTTCAACTTTGAAATTTTGGCAGGGTCTGACAAGGCTTCCAATCCTGCAACCAGTGACCGGAGGATCACCAGACGGCCAACAATCCTGAAGTCGTGCTCAATTCCGCACGCAGCCAATGCTTCACTTTGAAATGAGGCGTGGAAGTGTTCTGGAGGTGGAAAACTCTTAGGGTGATTTTGCAGCCTCATCTCTTTGTTGCGTTCTCACCGTGAATCCGAACAGTTCCATCGGCTATCGTTTAGAACACGCAGTCCAGAGTCCGAGAAGCAACTTCTGCGAGCGGAAAAGGAGCTACCCAGCACCCAGCTGCGAGAGCAGGGTTTAAAACTTTTCTGTTGCACATCCGACAACCGAGCAGGAAAGTGTCTTAAGATGTCTTAAGATGTCTTAAGTATTCAACTGAGTATTCTTAAGATTTCCTGAGTCACTTAAAGCGTCTTTGGTGAACATTCTGTAAGTGACTCCGAAGCTGAAACGGGATGGATTGATGCTGATTGCGTCAGCCACTCCGGCTCCATCCGGCTACATCCAGCTGAGGTCACGCTGCCGTCACCGTTGAACGCACCGGAAGAAACCCCAACGGCCCACGGAGTGGTGGAGCTTTGGGACGACAGAATTGCATCTTGTCATGGCGAAATTTGTTGGCATTCAAGTGAGCGCACACATATATTGATTCACTGTTTTTATGGATGACTTCGTGGAAATCAAGGGTTGTTTTGCTTAGATCTGAAATACTTCAAAGATTTTAAAAGCATTGAAGAGGCCAGGAAGAATCTGGTAGAGGTCATGACCTTTCGACCTGAGTCCAGGTGTAGGTCGTTTTGCTCTTTGGCAGTCCTTCTAGAGACTGCTCAAATCTTACGGCAGCGTTGTATCAAGTTCGCACAAGGGACTTGGACTTCTTTCTTTTCTTTCTGAAAACCATTTTTGTTGATCCTACTCGTACTGGAGACTGTTGCGAAGGTATCCCTCCTCGTTACTGACTCAGGTGATTCGTGGCCATGGCATTGTTCCAGATCGAGAACTTCGTTTGGTGCCACCCAGCCAGCTCTGAGAGACTTAGGGCTGCAAGGGCCGTGTGCTCGGAAGCAGCATGTCTAATTGGAGCCATGGCAAAGGATTCTGGCTGTCCAGAAGTTGCTTACTTATCTTCTTTGTTCTGCTGCTGCAAAACTTTTGCCTAGATTTTTCACTGCCGGTGATACTGCTGTCTCGTGGCCGTGAAAAGAGTACAGTAGGAGCTTGACATGCGGGGAGTTCTTGGGGTTGCTGGCTTCGATTGGCTTTAAGCACAATATTTGTAAGTTGTATCTTTCATACACATTCCACAACTGTTCTCATCAAAGGAAATGCCCCATTGGAGTCCAGACTGACTTTGAGAAGCTAAGCACATTTCTCACCAAGCTTTTTGCAATCCTTCGCAGGTGTTGTCTCATCTGTGCGGCTTGATTGGACGGCTGGCCACCCATGACTGGTGCGCGGGATGCGAGCGTTCTCAGGGGTCATATCAGCTTCACGCCAACACCTTTACATGAGTGCCAAGAGCGGAAAGGTTTGTCGCTGTGAATGTGCCGCTGTTTTGAATCAACTGGACAGTCACGTTGAACCGAACTTGATGAGACTCTTGGCATCGAACTTCCATCTCCATGACAGGTTCACATCTCGGATTTCAGTATGCAGCCTATTCTCTGCCGCCTTGCCAAAGGCGGAGCCGTATCCGAAAGTGTCCATTTTTTTCGCTGATGGTGCATACTCATCTATTTGACACAGAATCATATCTATGCAGGTCGGGGAGGCAAAGAAGCAAGAGCTGCTGAAAAAGTACTATACGCCGTGGCCAGAGTTTCGTTTGCTGGATTTCCCCAGGTGAAGATAGCGAAGCACAGGTTGTGCTTGTGTAGATGTTATCCTCATCTTGGCATTAAAGTAACCTGCTTAAACTTAACCCCAGCTCAGCGTTCTGTCAGTACTTCACAAAAGAGCAGCTAGCATGATTGCACGCCTTAAACATACAGTAAGCAATCTGTCAAGTCTACCTGAATCAGTTGCAGTACCATACCCTGAAAAAAACAAGACAAACGTCACAAAAGAAAGGCACCTGGTGTCTTGAAGCCTCGCATCAATACAAGCCTCTCCTGTTTCCTATTGGGTTACCTATTGTTACTTATTGTTTCCTTGGTGTTGGAAGATCTGCGGTGACTGTGCTGCTATGTGTTGCTGACGCCAAGGCTTTGCGGCGATGACACGCCCATGGTACGGCGGCAGGCTGGGACCATCCGTGAACCGCCCATCACACAGGGACTTGCACCGCAGACCCGAATATAGCTGGTCTATGCTAGCTGTAGTGCACTTTGAAAATGAAGAGCAATGGACTGCTGTCCAGGTTGATCAAAGACGCAGCAGCATCAGACAATGGCAAACCACGATAATCCTTTCATTCATTCAGGCAGCACCTAAAAGCACGCAGTGCGGGTATTCTCACAGCTGACACTGACCTTGGCGCGCCAGCAAATGCATTTGTGCTCAAGGAGGGTGTCGGACACTCCGGTCTTAAAGACACAGGTGTATTTGCAGTGATCCGCTCGCAGACCACTACATCCACTACCAAATCGCTCAAAGGAATGTTGCAAGAACTCTAGTCTATGCCAGCTGGAAATGATTCAACAACAATACCCAGATTGCCTTGTGGCCCTATGATGGACCGCCCCTTTGCGAATTCATGAGGACCGACAGAGACAAATCTCAACTGAATCTCGGGATCCGAATTTGTGCTTTTGAACACCGATCCAGCATGGAAGCCATGTGTGCTAAGCAGTGTGTGTATGTGTGCAGTGTTCACGGCTGTTTGGAGGCCATCATTTGTTGGGGAGAACGTCGATTTGGAGAGAGAGCTATATTATGATGTTGCATCATCGTGCATTTGTCTTTCATCTTTGGATAGATTTGGATAGATTTGCACAGTGTAAAGGTCAGCATAGATTTTCGAGCTCCATCCATAACCAGCCTCTGCTTTTCGTACACTGACACTTGGTGCAGGAGAGAATTCTGCTTGGGGTGCCTAACTTGGCAAACAGTTGAGGGTGGCTGCAGTAAGTGCCAGCGAGTTTCAGTTTTGAATCCCCGAAAGGTATCTCATGTGGATGCGACAGAGCCCAAATTTGTAAGGTTGTGCACGCACAACATCAGACGAAACCAGAGAAGCTGCTTAGCAGTGACTTGCTGTAGAGGCTCACGGACAGGAAATTTTCACGACATCCAATGAATCAAATGCCGCGTAACATTTGACTTCGGAAATAGAGCGGCTGTCACCATGATGCAGCTTCTGAACAGCATGGCAAGGTCAGTAACAAGTCACTGTGGTTATGGAGTGTGTTTTCAACACAGGTGAGTAATTTGAGAACAAAGCAACTCTTCTTTTTATTCACCATGCTCTCCATCACGATGTTGACAAGGTCCATGTCCCAAAACAGTGGGTTCCTCATGATTCCTTGACTTTCCCAGCAGCCGTGCCTTTTTGCGTGTGCACAATGGCCCATGGCTGGAACAGCTTCAGGCTGGCCTGGTGCGCCGCCTTTTCTCCGTTTGTCTGTTTTGTTGCTGTCAGTTTGGTTGCAACAGGTAGTCTCTATAGTCTCTTTAGGTCTCTTTAGGCAGGTAGAATTTTTGTTTGTTACAGAAACAGGATGGCTTTTGTAACTTTTCGTACCCGCTTTGTGACCGAGTCTGACCGAGTCTGTTGCTGTAACTGTACAGGTGCCTTGTCTGCTGCGGGGCGAACACTCGTGGCGGGCACAGGCCAGGTCTTGTGCAAAAAGGTGAACGACGATGGGAGGAATTATATTTCCTTTTGTCGTACGGTAGGACAGACAAAGAGGAACCGGTTTGGCTTCACCACTAAACGGGACCAGTTGAAACGAATCCTCGTGGCCGGTTATAAGCCTATGCGATGGGTAAGCACGATATGATCAGATAGTGATAGTGTAGATTCTGACTGCTGCTTCTGAGTCTGCTTTGACATCTTCCTGATTTCAGAATCGGACAATGGCCATAGTTTTCTTACGACTTCTTGTTTGTGATAGCAACAGCAAACCCTTGAGTTTGTGAGACATTGGCCTGTTTCCAAATCTGAAAGGTGCTGGCACTTTGCAGAAGGAAGCTCATACCCTCAAAGAGGCAGGGGCAATTGTGTTCAGGCCAGAGGGTCTGTAACTTCTGCATTTCTTCGCCTAAGCTCTGGGGCATTTGCTGTAGTCACAGTATATAGTCCTTTCGATAGCAAACTGAGTTAGTTTTCTTGCCTGTCTTGTAGGGCGAGCAAAGTGTGGCGGTCTTGAGGGAGAAACTGAGAGACCTGGAGAAAGAGCCCGGAAGCTCGAACTTCGCTGCTATTCGACAATCGTGCACGGTAGGAATTCTGACATATATGTGCATGGCTCAAACTTAAGCCCACTGATTTCAGATGATTTAAGCACATTTAAGCACATTTTCTCATGAATCATCTTGAATCATCTTGAATCATCTGAAAGATCCTGGTATCCGATGTATCAGCTTGGTCTTGATCTGTTTTGATCTGTTTTGATCGAAGGCACAGCACCGTCGCCTGACGTCGCCTGAGGCTCGAAGGCGCTCTGCGGCCCAGGATGCGGCAGTGCAACGAGGACGCCACTGGCAGTCGCCAGCGCTGCGAAGACCTCAGGGAGGCGCTGCACGCGCCCAGATGAGCGGAGAAAAGCGGAGAAACCATCGAGTAGAGTATATAGAGTCACAACAAAGTATCGCAAGATAAAGTACAGTACAGAATACAATACCATATATGATTAATTATTAATATATCTATCTATATATATATATTTATGTATATTATGTATATACCGCACACATACATATATGATCATATATATATATACATACATATATAATAGATGGTACAATTAGAATGGAATCATCAAAAGACTCGGCAGCTTCATAAAGATTCAGCAGTAGACAAAGATGCCGCACATTTTTCAGCTGGGTTTGGGAGCAATGCATAAAGACACTGACAAGACAGTTCCACACATGATTCCAACTTGACTGTCCTTGGTCCATGTTCTCTTAGCAGCAGCTTTTTGCATTGAATGTATGGGCTGTATGGATCCCTGAGAGGTGCTGTGTATTCCTGCAGGCCATCAGCCGCCTGGGCGAAGCCCGCGCCAAAGCTGCTGAAGAGGCAGATCTGAACTAGATCTCTAACTTTGAGAGATTTTAAAAGCATTTTCAAGCCGGGAAAACATGTCATGAAATCAACATTTGCTATCCACATCTGCTACATATTAAACAAATAATATATGTATATATATATATTATTGTAATTATATATGAATCTATGCGGATATTTGAGGGTCTCTTTTTCAACATATTGCAGCACGTTCTTGAATCCTGTGGAGACAATGCATACTTGTTCACTGAAATAAGTTCAGTTTGCATCTTCCTGACACAAAACAAACAGAGATTTAAAGTACCACTTGAGTGGCATGACAGCAGTTGAAAAACAACATATTCAGAGTCCAGATGAGTCCAGTCTTCCAAGATCTCCACGGGAAGTGCAGGTGGGCGGCCTCTCAAAGCGGCAGCTGGCCGAGATCCGGCAGCTCCTAAGGAGCTGTGGATCGATGTGGATCAATGTGGATCGATATGGATCGATGTCGGGCTCGGGATTTTTTTGTGATTGGAACTGTCGTGCATGTCCTGTGCATGTCCTGTGCATGTCCTAGCAGATGCAACGATTTTGGCCCGATGAAAGATGATGAAAGCATTTAAGTTGCGCGGACTTTGATCTCAGCGCCGTGCACCGATTCTCTCAGTATCTACTCGCATGCAGGAGCCCGCCAGAAGCGGTGAAACGGATTTTGGCTGCGTGCTGGTTGCTTCTGCACTGCCAACGCTTCAAAGATAAGCCTATCAGTGCAGTTCGCTTTGATGAGGTGCAGTTGAAGCGGATCTTAAATCTGGAAAGAACGTGCCAACTACCCGGCGAAATGGAATAAAATCACAGGAATTCCAAGACCAGAAGAGATCGACAAAGAAAAACCGTTCAAATGCAGGTTAGCAAACACGTTGGATTTCATTTAGTTGGACAAGGGATGATATTGAAATCAAATGGTTTGCATATTGGATCACACTATGCAAAGTTTCCACGCTTCGGCCAGAAAACAGATTGGCCGCGATGCCAGCGGATGCTAGTTGATGAGGCACACGTGATTTTCTGAGTCTGCATTCATATTCAAAGCCTGACTGACTGAAGAGTCACTGGAGAAATGTGTGTTCATATATTATGAACGTGAGCATCCGGATGCATTGATTTGAGAGTAACTACTCGGCATAGCCAACATTTCTTCTTTGTGCGGGCGCCAAATGGGGACTGTCGTCAGATCCTTTGTTCTAAAATCCAGGGATTCATTGCCTCTGTCTTGTCCTTCGATTCGAAGCAGTTGGAGGAGGCTGGGGAACAAAGCTGTGCAAGCTCCACAGCGACAATTACTTTTTTGCCATATAGTCATTGGCTTTGCAATGCTTTGCATACGTAGTTCCTGCACTCTGCGACTCTATGTGTTCTCTGACACAACACCGCCAATCCCACGATTTTGACACGATTTTTGGAGGCCCCCAGGCAGATCCCAGAGCGACAGAGGGGTTTCCAACAGACGTCAGTCCTTTTCTCCGGATCAGTTGCACACAGCTGGGATGGTGGCTCCACTGACAACGGTTCGAGTGTTTGAGTCTAAGTCTCACTCCGACTCAGCACCACAAACAGGGTGATAGGAGGAATTACTCTTGGGCGGTCCTCTCCACAAAGAATTGTTTTGCAGACACATACACAAAAATACACAAAAACATACATAATCGACCCTTTAGAGGCAGCCTTGATTCCTTCGTTTCTGGAAAGTCTGGCTGAGGCTTAGGTAGATTTACTTTGATGTTGATGTTCCATTCCCTTCCTGTTTGCATTTGCATTGTATATTTGAAGTTTGCATTGCATTTTTGCCCGTCATTCCTGTTTCTTCCGATGTTTGCAGGTGCCAACTGTCCCAGCCTGGAGCTGAGAGCACTGGAGAAACAGCCCAGCAGGTTGAGATGCTGGTTCATGTTGGTTGAGATGTTGGTTTATGTTGGTTCAGAGAGATTGCACTGTGTCCGGCACCGTCTTGCAATCTCCAGGCCTGTGTGGCTCAGAACTTGGGATTTTCTCCTCCAGGCACGCCTTTGTGTCTGTCAACAAAAACTCACGCCTCGAAGAACAGATTGATTTCAAATTGAATTTCAAATCCACCATTTTTATCATTTTTCCCTTTGCACACGAGGATTAGTGCAAAATGATGCAACATGTTTACACCTTGGCACGGGAAGCTGAAGACACTGCTCCACCCGATCCGAGCGCCTGTGACTTGAAATGTCGGGGCACACCTGGGTTGTGAATGGAGAGAATGGTGGCTGAGCAAGAAACACGGGCCAACTTGGCACTATGTAGGAGGTAATTGTATGAAATTGTCAGATACATCTGCCATTCTTTGCCTTTTTTCGTGCTGTCAGATGTCTCAAATTTGTTGCCCTTCAAAAAAATGCGCTCCTTGGCACGTGTACCATCGTGTACCGTTGGAGGTGTTGCCCCAAAAGCACGACTCGCACGACCATCCTTGCGACGCAGTGCAACAGTCCGGGTCCTGGTTCCGAGGCGCATTTTGAAATATTTTGAATCTCAAGCTGACAATATCCAAATGCTGTGGATTTCAATTTGCTTCAATGACCCTGACGGTTTCAATAAAAGACAGACAAGGGCGACAGACAAGCAAAAGACCAACAGACCATGGAAGAGATGGGTGGATGCACACCACATAGACACCCCGAGGTCCCGGTGAAGCCTCCTTTGGACTTAGCCTCTGTCCTTAGAGCCTCTGAACCCTGCGCGCCGTTGCTTCGCTGGGTGCAGGAGAGTGCTTATTATGACTGCTATTGTCTATTGTGCTATATTATTCATCTTCATCAGTCATAACATCAGCTGTGAAAGTGGTTCCTCTCCAACCAGCCACTGTTGTGGGCGTCAGCCAAGAAACACATGGAATATGTGAGTTGTGAAGCTTTTGAGTCTCTGGCTGCTTGGGTCCAAGCTTCTGCCTTCTGTTGCAGACGTCAGGAGGAATTGCCAAGCGGCATGGTTAGAGACACTGCAGCTTTCAATTTCACGCACCACAGCAGTATCAAGTGTTGGTAGGAGCTGATCAACGAGCACAATGAGCGGATGAAACTCTCAGCCGTTGCTTGGCAGACTAGAGAGCATTAGTTCCGTGTAAGGCCAACGCATGCTACCAAGTGCTTGCGGACTAAGGTAGCACACTGAAGCGGTTTAAGGAATCACAGTTGTTGCTATCCCGTTTCACGCTGCAACGGATCAAACTTTGATTCACAATTAATCACATTGCTATTTCGCAAGCTATTTCCAATCAAGGCCTTCTGATTTTTTTCTCCCAATCTCTATCTCCCCAAGGAACTCATGGATGCCGCGGCTGCCAAAGCGCAGGCGCATGCTGCTATGCCTCCAGCAATGGCTTTTTGCAAATGAAATCCATTAGTACGATTCAGTACATAGAATTTAATCTTGAAGATTTGTCCCAACGTCATGCAATTTCAATCAGTCTGATTGTTTGGAAGTACCTATTTGGAATTCACAGCTGCTCGAACAGAGAAGGCTGCAATCTGTTGTTCGTCCGCAGTAGCCTCCACATACTCTCGTTTTCTCCTGTCTCAGTCTCCTGTCTCCCTCAGGCAGAAAGCAAAGAAGCAGAGGCGGAAACAGACTTGGCCGAAGCTGAGGAAATCAAGTGGAGACTGCAGAGTCAACACCATTCGAAGCGTGTCTGAGTCCAGTCCAACTTTTTACTAAATCATCTTTACAGGATCTTGAAGTGTTCTCAGTCGCTTCTTTGTACCCTTTTCCAGCTTAAATCCTGTGCTTGCAATCTTCGTTTTTGAATCGTTTTGATTTGATCCTGTTAATTTAAGTCAAAGTGCGGTCTGACTTCACAGATGCTTATCTTCAATTTGTACCAGACAAGATTCAAGACGCAATGTGATGGTTCATGCATTTTCTTCCTCACTTCTAAAGTTATCTGGCTTGGATGAGCGACAAAGCATTTCCAGCTTTCTGGGACAGGCCTTATTGGCGCGACTTCGAGAGGCCCTTGCTACCCAGGCAGCAGCAGTATAAGATGTGGTGGACATTGAGACGTTGAGGTGGCATTTTTACCTCAAATCCACATGTTCTTTCTGTTCCTGGTCGGTCTCAAAACAACCCTAGTTTGCAGCTGCCTCTTTGTGTAGTCCTGGGTTGTGGCAAGGAAGCTATGCTTGAGAAGCTGGAGGCAGATAAGGGTGCAGCTGAGAAGGCGCCCACATTCTTTTTGTTTATCTTCACACTCTTTCTTTCTGCAAGAAGTGGTCAATGGTTCTCAGCATGCTTTACCCTGCACAAACCTTTCCAGGAAGTCTTCACGACTTTCTAGCATGTGACATCATGTGACAGTCATACGAAGTGATCGAGTGTTTCCTCTCTGCGGTGCGACCGCAACAGCTCAGCACAGGCACTGCAGGATATCCGTCGACTGGATAGCCTGGAATCTCAGCCTCAGCAGAGGGAGCTTTGTCAGCCACGATTGCTTTGAACATCTACGATTGGATTGCGTTGCGTTGTTTAGGTGATCGGATTTCGTCTCACTTACTGTACACGATTTTCGAATTCTTTTGATTATAGTATAAACTATATATATTGTTATATTATATATTTGAATATATTTGATTTGTTTCAATTTCCTTGAAAGTGGTGGTTGTTGATTCGCCCTGATTGAGGCCTGGGAACTCCAGGGAAGAGTGTGCAGTCACCGAAGGCATCACCAAAAGCGAAGGCTGAGATGCTTGAGACCCAGTGCTGGGTTGGAAGGATTTGGAAAGACGTGCGTCTCAATATTGAGCTTGGGATAGCTTGGAATATTTTGGATGATTGCTTCCAATGCTTCCTTTGGAGTCCTACTTCACAATACAGTCCAAGATCGATCTCCACTGTTCATTTTCTTCCGTTCACCGCAGGGAGTTGCCGTGAGCTACTCAGAATCATTCAGAATCATGTTCTTCCGAGTTTGTACGAGGCCAAAAGAGAAGGTACCTGTTCCAATTGAGCAACTTGGAGGGCAACCTTCTGCACAGCTGTCTTGAAGTGGGGCGTGAAGTCCAACGTTCCAATATTCAGCATATGCAGAGTACTATACATTCATGGTTTCCAACAGGCAAAATGCAGTATTGTTATGTATTTTTGACTTTTTTCATGTCATATACAAGCCAGGCTGGTCAAATTTGCGAGGTTGGAAGTCAGCGGAACTTTAGCCGTGGTCGAACAGAAGTCGGCGACCAAATGCCATGACAAGCACGAAATGCAAAGCTGGCACTTCGAATCAAAAACATTTCCCATACTGAGTAAGTATACTATTTTTTTTGATACCAATGGTCCAAAACTTTTGTTTCCAAACGATTGGGGAGAACTTGAATTTCTTCGTACTTTCACTCTGCGTTGAATGGTTTCGGCAGTATTTAGCTGCCACCAGGGACCTATCCGGACACAACCTGTTCCTTCTGCACGAAGGATCCAGAAACCAGCATGTCATTGCCCGACTTCAGACAGCTGTCTCAGACCAACGCATTCCGAATGGTCTAGAACACACCTAGAACACACCCGCTCAAATTCTGAACCAAGTAGCCTGGATTAATGAGCACCGCACTGAGAACAGAACATTGTGAGGATATATATATAATATACATCATATTATAATACATGTAACATGTAAATTATTAATATTTGAATACAGCAAGTAGCCCGCCATGGCGCGCCATTTCCGCGGCGCTGCTGTACTTCTTCTTTTTGGCATGATGAGCTGCTTTGTGGGAATACTCAAGGACCGCCGACAGATTCGTGGCCATACATCAATCGAAGTTCAAAGAACCATGAAACATTCAAATACTGTGTTGTGGTCGTCAAAAGGTACTATGCATGCACAAGCTTGATGCACCCAGAAGGAAGAGATTGTAAATTATGTATGTCAAGAATTGATGCCCTGTCGCTGTTTGTACAGCTTGTCGTCCTTGGCTTGTAATTGCGGCTGGACCCAGCAGCCAACCGCAGTGAGGAGCCCCTCGACATGCCGCGCAGTAGTGTTTTGAGGTACCCAAGCTGCGGCCTTGAGGGTTTGAAACAGCAAGCGTATCGTGCAAGTGTAAAGAAGACTACGAGCTTGCAACGTGCCGGGTAGTGATTGAATTTCTTTCATGTGTTGCTTGCTCTCACTTGCAAGATACTTCACACAGGCAAGACAGAAAGCCGCCTCTATTGCCATTTCCTACACTTTGAAATTTCATGTGATCAGCCTTTGATGCGTTTCTATTCGGGCTGCATCCTCTCCCAGGCGTCTTTGATATGAGTGTCCGTCACAAAACGGTTTGATTAACAAGATCGCCAAACATCTTGTTGCCAAAACGACAATCCATCATCCAAAGACAATCCGGTGATGTCAGACTTGAATCCACTCCCGACTGCAAATTGCGATTGGAAAGGTCCTCCAGTCACTCTAGTACAATCAAATAAACGGTCATCTAAAACAAATGAATCAGGTGGGTCTAAGTTAGCTGTTCCGTCACGATAGGCACGGCTGGGCGGACAAAGATTGGAACTGGGGCTCTCCCTTTGGTACTGCACATGATGAGGCCGCTGGATCTGGGGTGAAGTTTTGCCTAATACACAATTCCAGTGCCTTGTGGGTGTTGGAATGTGTAGCGTACTCTGGTATCATTGAGAAACAACCAAGTGCATTTGGAGCAGCCAGAGCCGTTTGGAATGAAACTGTCAGATTTTTGCATACTCACTTTTCAGCAAAACAGTTGGATGTGAACTTGCATGAGTTCATTTGAGTTCCTAAGTGTTTCACTTTACTGTAAGATTTGGGCGGGAAAACGAGTCTGAAAACAGGAAATCCATGGTTGACACGGAGATCAACTGCATCCTGATGCCATTTATATAGTCCATTTGCCATTGGAAAAACTACCAGCACCAGTGAGTGGAATCCGGCAGATATATCATGATATATCCGCTTTTTGCCGAAGTCCTCTGGAATCTTTGTATTTTGGGGGGTCATCCCAAATTGTCGTTTGGATATTTGAAACTGTGAATGTATTGATATATATATATATACATACATATGTACATACATATATTTGATCATCTAGTAATTGCATGGATGTGCAAATAGAACCGCGATGAAAGATGGAAAGAGAGTTCAATACATACCGCATATATGGGTTGTTTTTGGTACACGGGCACACGTCTATAATGCAAAGCTATTCAGTGCTGTTTTCAGCTTGGGTAGGGAGCGGGATTTCCTGTTTTCGGTGCATGTGTTGACCTCGCAACGAGTTATCATCAAGATCGTAAACCGATCTCGTTCTTAGGAGCCCCCTGCTCGCTGTGCAGCAGTCTCCAATTGGACCCATGACCTGGTTAGGTGCTCACCTTCCCACCATTGCAAGGTGCTTCAATTTTCTTTCAACCCATGCAAGCCAGATTGCTGGGAGGAACGCTAAGGAGCAACTCATGGCCGTGATCATCACCTGTGTGACTGTGTATGGAACCACTTCAGTTGCCAGCAAACTCGAAAGCCTTGGTCCAGATGAACTGACGGCTTGCACTGACAAACCTTGCAACTTCATGCAGCTTTTTCCAGATGCGCATGGTCGTCGAACGGGCCCATGGTACATATCAGTTCAAAACGGGGCACTAGGGATGCAGAGAATTCTGCCCACACCTTATGGGGTTGAGAGTGTAACGTTCGAAAGCGGCACTTTGAAGCATTGGCCCATTCACACTTCCCGATTTTACGGGTTTTCCTACGCATTGCATGTGAAACTGACTGCTGCGTGGCTTGAGGTTTGCAACGCAATGGATGACCTCTTGCTGGGCAGGCAAGTCCATTTTAATGAGTTCAGCTTCCCTCCAGGAGGACTCTGCCCTGACAAAAGTTCAAGGCACATGAAAGACATTTGCAACGATGTTTCCGATCTAAAGCCAACGTCATCACGGGGTGTTGCGTTCGGTGCTTTTCAGGTTGGTTTGTTTCTTTGGCTGGCATCCAGTGCCGTTCATGATGTTTTTGTCCTCCGCGGTCACCGGCTAAGACTTACTATTACATTGGCTTGGGTTTGCCTACTATTGCAAGGTCTAGCTGCGTGTGCCGCCATGTGGGTTGCAGCTGATGTCATTGGAGTGTTTTACAGCAAGTTCCCTGGGCCAGATGGGTTAAAGCTAGATTGTGCTTGCTACTACAGGTTGAATGGCATTGTTGCCCTCCTTTCTTTGGTTGCTCCTTTCGGCCTCCTCTACAAATGGCAAACGAAATTGGTATTGGTGCTCACGTCGGCATTTTCAGGAGATGTCTTGTATTACAAAATGTTTTACGTTCCATTTGAATCATTTGGCATTGCGCAATCGAGCACAAGTTGGGCACAGTCTCCCATTTTGAGGCCGCAAAGTGGTCATCCCGATTCACAATGGGAGCGGAAAGTCGACCCCGTCGTTTGCGAAATTTGCGATAGGTTCGCTGGTGTTGTGCACCTCACAAAGAATAGCTTTGTTCCCCTTTCCTTTTTTACCTTGGGTGCCAAGCTCCTGCCAAAGATGCAAGGAATGTTGGTGGATCTGCTCTTTTCAAATGATCTAACGTCCCATTTGGTCACCGTTCGGCTTGTAATTAAATGTCTTTTGCTAGCCCCAGCAGCATGCACATTGTATCTTGCCTATGCGGTCCTCCGAGGGCTACCGGCCATTCGGTACGACATTTCCGAAATGCACAACCGTATGCTCGGAGACATGACAATGTTTTTTGTCGCTCTGGGTGTCTTAATTTTTGGCCCTTCAACATTTGTGCTTTTCCTTCCTCCTGCGAGCTTGTATATCCACAACGAGATTCATCCATTGGATTTGCACATGTTTGAAGCTGCTTGGAGTGCTTGTGCCAGCTTTGGATTCGGCCTGATGCTGTTGATGTGGCATCTCGAACGGCTGCATGGAACGGGAAGAGGTACCCTGACGTTGCAAAGCTCTCGAGGGTTGATTGAAGCTGTTCGCGCTCACAGCATGTTGCATCAATTCAAGAGCGCCAGCACAGAAAATGAGAAACAAAAGCTGTCCAAGAAGTTGCGAACGACTTGCCTCATGAAATTTGACGAAAAAGCCGGACAGTTCTTTCAACTGAGTGACCTTATCAAATTGGCAAGGGATGTGGAACGGCGTACAGAGGAGAATGACCTTGACCCAATTTGGGCAGATGAGCTTTCGCGCTCGTTAACTGCAGGCGATGAAGCTGATGCTGGTAGAGGTGCTCTGACCCTGGAGCTAGCAGAGCACCCAGCTGGTGTTGACAGGTACTCAGCAGCGGAAACTTAAGGCCTCAGTGGGGAACTACACCTGGTGAGAAAAAAGGAGTCTGCAGAAGTTTGGACGTCATGAGTTCGGCCATGTTGCTCTTATATCTTTTTTTGTTGCTGCCGCCTGCAGGCGATGGCACTTCGAGAACGTTTAGATACTCGGGAGACCAGCATTAGCCGCTTTTTGTGGACATCGGATGGCATCGGCACACGGTGCAGGCACACAATTTCCCACTCTATCCACATGTCACATGTCATGTGCACTAAGATCATAGCAGGCATGGGCTATGTTTGCAGCATAGTTTGGTCTATTGGTAGCGGTCCCCTCGCAAGGAGCTGTTTGTCTGGAGAGATTTTGAGAGCAATTTCCAAACCTTTTGAGAGTGCTTCTTCCGGAACAGTACAAGTGATGTCATCGTGCTTCTGACTATTTTTCGGCTTTGATGATACCTGAATGTCAAGACCAACACGGTTTGGGATGACTAGGCCAAGATTTCCCAAGCCCAAAAAAGCCTTCCATGCGGTTACAGCGGGGCCCTTTTGTACATTAGTGTTGCAAGAACTGGTAGTGTAGCTAAAATGCAGACAAATTCATATACCCCACTCCGTCAGCAGTTACGCTATGCTTACATCACCAGCTTGCACTCAAAACTGAATCAAAGCTGGTTAACACCAGGTTACCCGAGTACCACGGAATACTATGGAATACTATGGAATACCAGTGTTTGTCAATCCTTGATCGAGAGGAGCAGCGGGCAAGCTGGGCCCAACGGCTGGAATCTGGTGAGGCCACCATCGTTCCAATGCTTTGCTCATTTTCGGCTCTATGCCTGAGGTTGTCCGCCTTACTAGTAGAGCCAAGGTCTTTTCAGGTCTTTGTTCGAGCAATCTCTTCCACTGAGGTGTCTTCCAGAGCATTCCATCGTTGTTGTCTTGCTCCCTCCAGTACGTCGTGCCTATTTTGGTGCTGTTTCCAGCGCATTCTTTTGAGAGATGTCTGACAAGGATAAGGTGTCAGACTGTGTCAGCCTCCCCAAACTTCAGCTGGTCAGATCTGGTCAGGTGGATTTGGAGGAGATGAAGTTGGCTTTGGGGCTTCGCATCCAGCATGCTGCACGAGCTGGCATGGATGGAGATGGCGCCGGGTGGACCCTGATGCAGGAGCGGCAGCGGAAGGTTATCCAACAAAGTTTTGTATTTAAAAAATGTAGAGTCACAGTAGAGGAAGGCCCAGTAACCAGAAAAGGAAAGGAGCGATGCAAGTAGCCTTTAAGTGCCGTGTTGTTGAGGACATGGCCGCCTGCAAGTACGAAGGCTCCGACGGGCCAAAACTCTTGAAGGAGGTGCTTGGGATGACAGCTACTCCCCAAGCCAGCAAGAGGTCCACGTTTGGGTCAAACAGACTTCAGCTCAAGTTGCGACCAGCACATGTCAGGACCTTGATCAATTAATTTCGGCCATCTCAGGGACTCCTGGTTGCAAAACTGTGCAGCACCCATCCACATGCGAAATGACGGAGTGCATCGAATGTAGGTCGAGGCAGGTCTGATTTCAGACGTCAAAGAGTCCCATCCACTGCATAAACTCTAGCTCGGTTTCGTCACATGCACAAAGCATATGATCGGGATAGTTCCTACAGAAGAAAATCACTGCACCCTTTTATAAGAACTATCCCAGGTAGTTCAGATTCACGAGACATCTGGTCCAAATCTGAGGAAGGATTCGAAGGAGTCTTCCTCATCAGATGTCATGAACAGTGGAGCATTGGCGCTCAAAGCCATGGGCTTCATGGAGGGTGGACTCTAAGGTGCCCCAAGTCTCGCTGAAGTATCACCAGTCTGGAAAGTATTTCAGCAAATTTGATCAAGGATTTCACAGTATTCCACATAGAATACATAATATAATATTATCCTATGAACCTATATATAAATATATGAATATATATTAAGTTATATATGAATAAACGTCGATGATACACGTTTATGTAGTTGTTTCAACTGGATTTGATGATTTCATGCTATTTCACAAAATCTTCAGTGCGCTGTTGCCCAGGCTTCGAATTGCCTTGGGTGCCACTATGTCACCTGTGAGACAGCGCACAAAGTAGAATGCGAAAAGGTGACCGAGGAACTCACTGGAAGTTCTGTTGATATTGCCTTGCCTTTACAGCCTACATCAGCCTGCACAGAGCTTCCATGAGCTTCATGCGAAACCATGTGGGCTCAACAACGGATTGCGATGGCCTGCGCAGCTTGCACGTATTCCAAGCCTTTCAAAACCCTCTGCCAAGGTTGGCCCAGTGTGGTGTTCCCTTCAGACGTGCAGATGCACAAGTCTTGGAAGGCGATCCGCGGCAGGCAAGATGCAGGGTCAACTTGTGACATGAATATGATGAATTGCTATGAATTGCTTGCATATAGTTTGAAGGGAACTATTTCTTAAAACTTTGACTGGATCCTCCACGAGTACCAGCATGCAAAGTCTCTTTATTTGCATACTATCGAGCTTCGCACACCGGCGATGCCATAAGGCTTATGTTGGTAGTGTGAGTGTTGGTGTTGATCATGTAGTTTGCGCGCACGAGCACACAGACCCAAGAATCGCAGGTTTTGTGCAAGTTCTTGGTGCGCGCGCAAAGCACAATGTATGTAATATTCTTTACATGCCGCAGCTTGCAAGCAGCTTGCAACCATCTTACCACACATGTTTTTCTTACTTTCTTTGCCTATAAGCGTCATATGGGCTGTGTTTTAGCAATTGTTGAAGACCTTCGGAACAAGAAAACATCCTAAATTGGAGCCTTGGAAGCCAAAAACCACAGTATTTATGATGTGTTTTGCCTTTGGTATCAAAATCCATCGTATTCACAATGTTTTTTCGACAGCACCTAGCCAAAACACTGATATTTACGCTGTTTTCAGCAGGTTGCAAGAAGTACTTTTTCCATGGGCCAGTTGCAAAAAAGACACTATAATTTAGGAAACAAAGCAACAAAAAATCGGACAAAAATGGTTCAAAACGCTTCAAAACCGACCTCCGGAAGCAGCTTATGTTCTTTCCGTTTTTTTCACCACTCCTGGGTCTCCCAGCGATTTCAATGCATTGGACTTGTGGTCGCTGCGAAAGAGCCCACAGAATGATGTTGTGTGATGTGACAAAGCCCGCGTTTATGATTGGAGTTTGTTTCCCTGAATTCAGCAGCTACCCAAAGGGTGAAATAGCTTAGATAAGAAGTCTTGCCCAGCTACAGCCAGGGGCTTCATTCAGGCATATTGGAGCGAAATTTAGTCAGGGCATCACCTCTTTTGGGGACCTTTGTGTCCTGGCGCATCCTCACCATTGCTGTTCAACCCTCAGGGTCTGGTTCATGAATATAATATACCCATTTGTTTGCTGTCAAAGCAGCAGTTTTTGAGCTCAGTATTTGGTTGCTTCTTATCTCTTTTTCTTCCAATCTGTTGGTTGGTCACTGCTTCATATGGAGGGGATGGCTGTGTGATGGGCGCGAGGTATGGCCAATGTGAAGTTTTTTTATGTGGGTTGTGTTGGTTTTATTCGTGAAAAGAGATAAGCCCGAACTTGGGAACAAGCGACAGCATGGAGAACAAACATGCAGCAAACGTGATAGCGACGTGCCCCTCTTTTTCTTCTTCTGTTTCCCCTCTCTCCAACTCTTTGGCGCTGTTCGTAGCCTCCTCTCTGACGCTCTCCACCTGGTACAAGCTGGGCCCGGCGGATTATCCTAGCGACGATATTTGCAGTAGCACGCCACGCATCCACAGCCTTTCTGCTCCTATTTCATGGATTTTTGCAGGCTGTTCATGAACAAGCGTGTTTGCATCTGCATTCCCAGACCCGGGCCTCCTTGACACCATTTTTTCCCCAGCCAAGTTGCAACGCAGGCTTTGGTCTTGCCACGGATAGCTGACATTTTGAAAGAGCACCGGGGCAAATTGAAGTGACTCTGGCAAAAATTTGCCTTGAAACAATGAGCATCTCTGAATGCACATAGTTTCCAGAAACGTGGAGGCGAAGGGGACAACAACAGATTGTGGAATTATTGTAGCAACGGTTTCGGGTTATTTTGACACCCACGCCATTTTGAGCGCTTCGTAGCCTGCAACGTGACAAATCTTCATGGATTGCGGTGCCGGTTTGGATAGACTAGATACTATAAGCAGAACAACCGGAAAGTCAATGGTCTTGACGCATTTTGTGTATGGTGACGTGTCGTGTGCCAGGTTGCTGTTGGAAGGTCACCAAGCTGAGGGAGAAGAACCAGGTGCAGCGGTTCAAAGTGAATACATAGAGGAACAACATGAAACACGACGAGTGTTTCAGGAAAATGTCGAATGGAAAGAAACATTAATGTATGATTAATGTATGATTCGTATGATGCATTCTGAAATCAGAGAATTTGGCTTTAAACTCCAAGCGGTCAGTCAGACTCATTTTGAGGCACAGATATTGAGCGCAGCCTCGCTGTGTATCAATGGCTAGTGGAGGCGCGTTGTTTCTGCTTGACCTTTGGTGCAATGTGCCTGTCACCAAATGAGAACCTTTGAATTTCAAGAGAGTTGTTTCAGATGGTTTCAGTTTCCCATTGCATTAGGCCCCGGTTGGAGGTAAGAGGCATGTAGGAGGCATGTAGGAGGCATCGGGCGGATGGATTGACAGATGGACCGAGAGCAGGTCGCTGGCTGTGCTCCAGGGCTCCTCCGCTTGAAAGGCTGTGGATCCACAGCCGGTTTGGGGCAGCTGGTGGTACCAGTGCCTATCCAGGAGGGAAGTTTTACCGGTGTGAAATAAAGCGTTTGAGAAGTTTACTTGAATTGTGGTGAATCGATGTGAATATCTTGAGCAACTTCCCTGCTTTGCGCATTTTTCCGATTCAGCTTGCAATCTGTATCCCTTTAGGAGCTGGTATTCCGAAGCGGCCCCAAAGCTGCGGAGATGGACAACTTTCCCAGTGGTCTTTACTTCGCAAAGGAGAGATGCTGTTGACGATGAGATAGTCCTAATATGTCCTAATATGTTCAGATAAGGGTGATCAATCTGGAGGAAATGGAGCAGAGATTCAAGAAACTAATCGAGCAAACAGACCGACAGAGTTCAGGCATGGATACGGTACCTGTCAATTGGTGCTTTCAACCAAAAGCATGGCTTTGCGTCAGGGTCGGCCCTTTTGCTTTTGCTTTTTAACGTTTGAAACAATTTGAACATATTTAAACATATTCTAAAGTGTTAAACGCACATTTAAACATATTCTAAGAGTGTTAAACGTCAAAGTACTTCAAGGTTCTGTGATCATATCGAAGCTGTTGTTGGGAACGGCTTTGTCATGTGGCACATGTTGAGCACCAGGACAGCAGTGAGCTTCTTCCGGAGCCCGCACGCATGTCATCCTACGAGATGTCTTGAAATATGTTACAATTTCCTACAAATCCTTGAAGCTACTCGGTACAGGTCGGTACGTGTCGGTACATTTGAATTCAATCATCGTGGAATCTCGTTTGTTCCCAAAAATCATTTGCTTGCTTAGACACACGGCGGTGTCTTGCAGCTGCAGTTGTGAATGACTTCTGAAACTGGAACATTTGGAACAATGGTTGGAGTTGTTGTTAGATCTTCACCAATTCATGACTCCCATTTTTCAGAGCAACGTTCGATGCAGCGAAGGAGACCACGGAGCTGCTGCCTCCTTTGGGAAAGGCCTTTTCCGAGGAGAATTACGTCGTCAGACTTGAAGGCCATGTGGAGACTTGGCGCAATTCTGGGCGATTCTGTGGATGGAGGAGCCGGATGATGATTTTTATGTTATCAAAGTTATCTAGATTTATTTACGAAATTGCTTAACATATTTGAAGATAATTTTAGTGTAGATTAATTGGTACACTCATTCATGCACATTCCAAGAGCAGCTAAGGACAAGGATGAAAATCCTGATCTGGCAGGACGCAGATCCTGGAAATGACTGTGTTCTAACCTTCGAACACCATGTTTAATTTGTCTAGTCCTGAGTTGCAAGCAGATCCACCGAACCAAACCTATCCGCCAAGCCGAATATCACAAGGGCCTTGTAGTTATTCTGTTCCTTTCGACCTATTTGACCGAAGTGAGAGTGCTCTGAGCTGATGGATTCTGCTGCAACTAGGATCGGGCTTCATGTTGCATCCTGTGCAGGACAACGTGCTGTTCGTGTGCGTGACTTGCTCATGGAGTTAGGTGTTCCCAGGACCAAGATGCGACCCCAGAGCTGCAAGGCGAGTCCATGGTGAAGAGCTTATCTTTGTCATCAGCGAACGAAGTTTAGAAGTCAAACTTCCGACTTATGGACAGATGCAGCAACAGTTGTGGGACGAAGAGTCAGAGAAGAAGAAGAAGAAGAAGAAGAAGAAGAAGAAGAAGAAGAAGAAGAAGAAGAAGAAGAAGAAGAGTTAGATGGTGATGGTTCTTGGCTGTAAGCTTCCTTGGGTCATTTGCTGTTAAACGCTACTGCGGGTGGTGAAGGAGCAACGTACAGAGCATTCAAATGTGTCATGAATGCGTAGTTGAGCATATAGTTGAGCGTGTATGACACACATCAATACATGTATACAGCATAGAGTATACAGTGTTAATTCAGTACTACATCATTACACAGCAGTATACTGTATTGTATAATATTGTATACTGGATACACATTTGTGAAAAACCGGGCCGAATCGCCTTATATAGATTCATATTGTATATACTCGACACCTGATTCAAAGCCTCCCATCGTGCCAGGCTTTGCATCCTTTGAGCCGCACCAAACATGCTGTGAATCGACGGGTGGAGCTTCACATTCTGTGAGATCCCGGGGCAGCTGGTCTCTGTGGAATCCAGAAAGCATTGTCATATTTCGTCAGATGGGACATACGGGGTCTTACAACACCCTCTCAAATTTCAGTGCCAAGACGTGAATGGATTCCATGTGTAGAACAGGCCTTGTAGACGAAAGAGACAAGAGGCAACTAGCAAAGAAACATATCCGTCCATACTTCCAAATTGCTTGAAAGCGCCCGACATTCATCACTTATTCATTGGCAATGGACAAAGTGAAGGTGCATTTCTGATACTTTTGCACCATGTACAAGGTGTACTTTCTAATTCTACAGGTATGAATCACTGCATTCGATCTCTTGTTTCAGCCAAGTACAGAGCCCTTCACCCGACATGCTACTTCATGCTGCCTGGTAAGCCAAGGGATCCACTACTATTTCTTCTCAAACCCAGGTCTTGTGAAGGGGACTTGGTGAAGGGGATGTGGTGAAGAGTCTGTAAGAATCTTGCAGCAAAATCACAGAATGTACTTACCTTGTTTGCTTCCTCTTTTACTTTCCGCTCCACAGGAAGCATTTGCTCGCTCCTTGCTGTTCCTCAGTAGCCGATTTGGTCGGCCCTCTGTGCCCGTAGTCTGGGTGGGTTGACCTTTTGCCAAATGAGTGGGGAACCCCAAGCCTTCAGGGCCGAACTGGCTGAACGGTCAAAGCATTGATCATGCATAAGGATACATAAGGCATAAGAAATGGTCATGAAAGGCACATTCTTGTTGCTGACGACTTGTTATGACCCCTCTTCTCGTTGGATGGAACATTTCTTGGTGCTGGCGTTGGCAAGGGCGGCAGCAGGTTTGAACTAAGAAGCTCAACGTGGAGGCGGCCAAAGATGTTTGGCCTTTGTTGTTTCTACATTTTCATTGCAGTGACTGCTGAGGTGAGAAGAAGCGGAGCGTGGTGAGGAGGTCGCCAGCCAGCAACAGCCGGTCATCTTGTTTTATTTTGTTGTTGAGGCTTAAAATAAAGAGCTTTCCTGCTTTCCTCTTTTCTTGCTTACCTTTTCATGATATGCAATATTCTTGCTGTTTCGACACGGTGCTGCACTGGCTCGACTTTCGGGAAAATGTGGCAAGCTGCAGTTTCGAAACGATTGGACAGTCAATTCACATGCAGTGCGTTGGCAGTTTGCAGGACGAAAGGGCCACCAAAGACAGAGTCACTTCAGCTTGGTGATGTGGTGCCACACTTGGTTGGGAGAGTTTTGTTCAAGACTCTAAGACTCTAAGACTCGAAGACTTCACCAGGACTCTTGACTCTGAACTGATACTGTAGTTGTTTTATCAAGAATCACCTGGTCATCCCATTCCCTTCACTGATCCTCGAGGGCCGGTCAAGGAGGCCAGGGAGGAGGTTGAGTTTGAAGTGCAGTCAGGTCAGGTCCCAACTGACACACCTGGAACTTGGCCCACTTGGCCCACTTAGCCCATGCGTTGCCCAGGTCCAGATTGGAGACAATGAATTGCTAGTTGGCTACGTGAGATTTATAGGCTGCACCTGGTCAGCGGTGCAGCTTGATTTCTGCAACATTCCCAGCATTCTGCAAAACAGATTCGCACACATTATATCTTTTGGGGACGTGTCAGAATTCTCAGGAAGCCCAGCCGCAATTGATAGGTTGATCATGGTTGATCTCTATTATCTCTAAGATTCACCATTCGCTTCGACTTTTTATGAGTCAATTGATCTCCCATTTGCACCAGGCACAACAAGCTTTGCCGAGGGTGTGTGGATTGGTATCCATTGCCAAAAAGCTTATGGAAAGAACGCACTCGCCTCAGAGAGAAAAACTCCAGCTGGCAAACTCACTGTACCAGTAGAGGAGCCGATGCAATCACACCTGAACCGTCCTATTGTCCAACAAAACCGCTTTGCCTGGCCTGGCTGATTGAGAGAAGGTTTTGAATAGGGGACGCAGACTTTCATGCTCTGTGCACGAGTCTGTTGCATACTGTAGCTTTGCTAGAAGGCAGCTACCTTCAACAGGAGTCTAGTGGCATTAGCTCTGACAGGTACTGTTATTGACCGGTGTTGTCGGTGGTGAACACTAGTTTTTTATAGTTTTTTTTCATCCATGTTCTTGCTGCCAAGGATGGTAGTGTGCAGGGCGTTCGTGTTGCTGGCATGGTGTAACAAAATTTGTTAAACATGCACTGGTCAGTTTCAAATCTCTATTGTATATAGTATGTAACAAGAATAGAATAGAATTGATCCCTGCTGATCGGGGATTTGATCCTATCGATAGATTACACAGAATTACATGGAATTGGCCCTTCAGCATGATTCAACCATCGATCTGTGAGGCTATATATATATAAGATATAAGATGCTGAGACCACTGTGGGATGCTGTGATTTCCTTCTATGGTGTTGACTTGCGGCTTGGGGCTCACTCGTGGCTCCAAATCAGATCTATTTATCTCTATTTGCCTGGTGGCAAGAAATCTGCCAGTCTGCCAGGCTATTTTGAGTGCCCTCCAAAGTATGGGCTTTTTGCGCGTGAGACGAACCTTCGACGTTTGCAGGCACGGCTGAGTGATCTATTTTTGCCGATCCAGGCTGCACATTTGCTTGTACTCATGAGCCTGGAGGCAGCTTGAGTGACCCCTCTGAATTTCCGAAAGATAAGTCAAGGAGAAGTACACGATATTAAAAGACATGATAATAAGTACTCGTAACAGATTAAAGAGATGATGCACGTGTTGACCCGCCCCATTTGGATTTCTTCAATCACCACCAGCTCGGCCGACCAGGACGGAGAAGGCTGGGTCGGCCACCTGCAGTTGTGACATGCCATGCAGCACAATGCAGCACAGTGCGGTTCTGTAACAGTTATGTCTTATAAAACTGGAGATCTTCTACAGACATGTCCACTAGATACATACAGACACAACCCATTCCCAGCTCAAATTTGATGTAGCAGACTTTCAAGTTGGAAGCAGATATCCCACCGGAATCTTGAACGAATTGCCTTTGATCTTAGCAGGGCTTTGCATTGAAGTGATCGCAATTGCTCCAGGCAAATTCCCGCTTGGAGCCCCAGATGCTCGGGTTTGCTGGGGGCCACCTTGGCTAACGCAGCGATCTTCCTATGATTCCGTTGCTGTGGCAGATTACTATGCAGCGGAGACTTTTTGAATCTTTTTGATTGAAGCACTGAAAGTTGTGCGCATTCATTTTCAATTCAATTTCACAAGGACAGTGAAACCTAATGCAAAAACATTTCAATGAAATGCGTTCACATGGGTCAGAGTCCCCAAGGGATGACTAGGGGATGGATTACACTATATTATACTGAGTCTCATATTCCAAACTGCGTTTTTACAGTGCAAAAGAGCCTGAAAGAAACGCGGAGGGATACTTAGACTTCCCAAGCTGTTCCTTGCTCCCTTCGCGATGGTCTGGTGGTATGGCAAAACAATTTTGGAAGTGTTTGAGTCCTTTTCCAAAGTGCGACATGCTCCGCTTTTCGCTGCAGTTCTTGCGATAGGTTTCATCCTGTGGACTGGGAGTTTAGATCATTCAAATACGCAACGGTTGCGGGGTTATTGCGGGTTGCTGAAAGATGCTAGAGGGTGCTGTTGGATGCAACAACTGAAAGCAGTTGCCAAGAAAATCCGACTGGACAGAACAGGGCTTTGAAACTCTGCTGGTTGAGGCGTGAGCCTCGACAGAAACCCGCAAAAGAAGAGCCAGGAGCGGATAGGTAGCAGTTTCGATGAACACTTTGACCCTAACACTTCAGTGCTGTGTCCTGTCAAGTGCGGGAAAATGGACTGTTTGATGCTACTGTATCCTGACTATCTCTTCAATCTAGTTCATGTCGTTTCGCAGAAAAAAGGAACGGCATTCACACGGGTACAACGGAAACAAACATGGTTGCGTTTCTGTGATGTCTGAGACATTTGTTGTCCGGTTTCTACCATCAGGAGAAACTGCAAAGAAACAGGTGAAACAAGTCATGCCTCTGTCATGTGCTCAGAGTTTTTTTAATTGTAGATGCAGAGAGGATGGAGACGGTCACTACTTTCCTCTAGCCATCAACCCATTCCAGTCTTTTCTTTTCGAGTACTCAGACTCAGATGATCGCATTCACTTCATTCACTTTTCTGTTTCGATCAAAGCGTTGCAAGATTCCCTGTTCAAATGAACGTGGATTCAGCATGATTCAACAGTTCAAATTCACGTTTCAAATCAGCCTTTGGACTGTAGGCCTCCCGTCTCCAATGGAACAAAGACTTCTCTGGAGTTGGGCCAAATCGTGGCTTGGTGGGCAAGAGCTTTGCCAGTGATTGATGGAACGGCCAGGGGACCACAAAAAAGAACCCAGGATGAAAAGAGAATATAGCAATGAGAGTTGTTGCTGGGCATGCTACCTGCCTACCAGGCGATGCTTTACAATGAATTTGCTGATTGTAGAAATGTTTCATAATTCATAATGGGTTACCAGAAGCCAGCGGGCATGGGCATATCCTCCAGCCTGCTATGACAGCTACTGTATGACATCCTCAAGCCTGCTATGACACTTTCCTTGTGGCAAGATACTGGAAGTGTCAGAACCCGATACGTTACACGGTTCATGCCGGCACAGTCTGTGCCGGCATGAACCGTGTAACGTATGGGGTTCTTTGACAGAGAATTTCCAAGAAAGCTCACGAAAGCTTAAGTCATTGGAGAGGACAGGTGTGACATTGGTCACAAACATGTTATTACCCTCCAGTCGGAAACGCTGTGATTCCAGTGATCATCCCTCCAGTAGGACTTGCTCCAAGGTTCAGATTGCTGACAAGTTCGCTGGAGAAGTGAAGTTCATAGGCAGCCGCATGAACCCAGTGAGATACTCATGTTTTGCATTTTTTTGTAAAAGAGGAACCAGGCAACCAGACTCATGCAAATCAAATCTTTCTCCAAAACAGGATTGCACTTGGAACTCGGAATCCCTTCACTTCAGCACTATTTTTGCGGCCAACACTTGGGCCATGCCCCAACGTTTTTCGGGATGATTCACGGAACCATCATTTTTGGTGACCATTGCAGTACTTTGTGGCTTCATTGTAGTTGAAGGTCCCCTAAGGAAACTTCAAAGAGACCCTGAAGGAACCCTAGAGAAACGCTAAATGAACCCCAAATAAACCCGACATCAATCCTAAAGAAACCATAAAGAGATCCGAAAGAAACGCTAAATGAACCCAAATAAACCCGACATTAATCCCAAAGAAACCATAAAGAGACCCGAAAGAAACACTAGTGATCCCTAAAGAAACCCTACATCAACCCTAAATCAATCCTGTCAACATGTATATGGTGTAGCGAACGCGCTCCAGGTGTTTTTGCAGAGTCTGTTGATCAGAGCCCCAGGGAACTAGACACTAATCACCACCGCCTTGCAGGGAGCACCAACTTTGCAGATGGCGAGTGGGTTGGCATTCAGTGTGACGAAGTCAGCTCCTGAGAGACCACTACTTGATGACTCAGCAAGATTTTGAGCATTCAAAGATATTCAAAGTAAATTCAAAGATGTTGTGCCAGGTCACAGTGTCAAGGTGAAAGCAAGTGTCACAGCATGTCACAGCAAGCTTTGTGACTGGTCAAAGCGAGGATGGCACAGTGCGGCAGAAAGATGGCCAGCGTGCTGCTGGCAGAATTGCCTGAAACGCCGGCACTGAACCCACCATGCCACTACTTGATACTACTTGGACTTGTGGTGAGAGGCTCAACAGGTTCAACATCAACGCTTGCAATGCTCATTGCTAGGTTGTTTTGGCAACCTGTCGCAGTACTGGCTCTTTGCAGCTGCACCCAATCTGCCACAGGCAGGAATGCTTGGTTTATCCTCAGAACAGAATCTGGCTGAGCTTGACTGTTCTCCCATGTGCACTGAAAAGGATGTTTTGCACAACTGCTCCCGATACAAGATTCAAAGCATTTCAAAACTGCTCTTGTTGTGGCAAGACATTTCAACCTTTGTCCAGGAGAGGGCACCTGGAGCCGAGATGATGGGTTCAAAGATCCAGAAAGAGCTCTGTTCTTGGCACATTTCTTTGAGAGACCCGTTTGGCCACTTCTACTGTTCCGCACTCTAATCAATCAATACTTAGGAGGAAATAACAAGAAATACTGCATACTGGTACGAATTACATACAATGAAATGATATATCCTATCTATGTCTAGAACAAGCTGTGATAGTCTGTTGCTGTCTGCAGACGCACAGGACCTCTGAGTCTATTTCCCAGGCTCGAGGAAGCGGTTGGGTCGAAGGATCTCGTGAAGCTCCGAGAGGTTTTGCCCAAGGCCTGGGACACGTTGGACACGTTGGACACGTTGGACACGGCTGTGATTCTGTCGCATCGCCAGGCTTCCGCAGCAGGAAGCCGTCCGGAGGTCATCCAAGATGCCTGGAAGGCCCTGCAATCTTCAATTCATATTGCCGGCAGTAGCATAATATGTGGAACATCCATGAACATCCTGTGACTGCCCATGACTCTGCCGAATCATTGAAGAAATGACATCACCATCAATTTCGTCCGTTTAATGCAACCTGGCCAGTTGTGAGACGCAGAGTATTGCCGCTTGAAGGAAGCCGAGGCTGGCTGCTTTGGTCCAATAAGCTTGTAGGGGAGGTTCTGCAAGTTGTTCTGCAAGTGTCATTTCATGTTGCACAGGGAAATGGCTTGAAGCGAAGCAGACTAAGCAAACTTAATACCTTGCCAACTTGGACTGTACTTGGTAGTGGGTCCGTAGGTCAAATTGAAAGAGCAGATTGACAAGATGGCCAAAATGATGAAGGAGGCACGTCCAGCAGAATGAAGACTGGTGTGTGCACAGCACAAAAGGTTCACAATGACACTGGGACGAAACAGAAACCTTGGTTGTTGCAGGCTCTTCCTGATCATTCCTACGGATTCTTGAAATGCGTGTTTGTATTTCTTAGTTCCATAAATTTCCCTCAAGAAGCCACGCAGAGTTAGTCCTCCTTACAGTAAAACTCTGAAAGCGCTTTGCTCATTCTTGAACAACTCGTTACATCATTTTTGATCCTTTTTGATGCCGGAGGAAGAAGCTGCTAAGAAGATCCAGGCAGCACAACGGGGCATTGAACAACGGGCCCAGGACCTGTCTGGCCGAGGTCGATATGGCTTGAGTACCATCTAGACATGACATACTAGGACAGTTTAGGGAGGAGGAAGTACTCGCCGAGGAGACTGCAGTCCTTTCTTGGGAATGAACTCAAAATAGCAACGGATAAAGTGGCAATCATTGACGATCTATAATAGTGACAGAAGACATCAGAAGACAATGACTTCTCGATGCATAGTCATTGTCATGGAACCACTGATCTATTGGATAACAGATGGGACAGCGGAGAACCGCTTGCACTTTCCCTCAGGACGGAGCTTCAGGCCAGAGCAGCTGCAGACTCCGGGATTACTCTATTTCCCCAAAAATGCTCTCAGAAATTCCGCAAGGTAGTAGTGCCACTGTAGTGCTACGGTAGCAGTTATACTATGTAGTACTAAGATGCAGGAAGATGCCAAATTCATTTTCAAGAGGCCCTGCATTTCTGACCAATAAGGTATGCTGCTGCGAAGTCTGCCATGACAGTTATTGAAATTTCACGTTCCAAAGTTCACCAAGTCTCAGTCTGCTTCCAAGGCTAGATTCCCTCGGGGTCAGAGAAAGCAGGTATCACAGCTAACGTCGTGGTCCTTTTGGCTCAAGGCATTAAACTGGCAGGTGTCATTTTTGTTTTCTGCAGCCACAAAACCTTCGCAGCTTGTTCCTGAGCGTTGCACTACCACATTGCTCCTTGCGCCCTTGAAGGATATTCGGCATCTAATTCCATGCATTTCTCACTTCAGTCAGCTGTAGGTCATGAAGATCAACATCGCGAATCCCACCACGGGAATGCAGAAGATGCTTGTTCTGACTCAAAAATCAGCAGGCGGACTATTTGATATCTTCTGTTTGAAGCCGTTCACGGGTTTTCCTACACAACTGATGCCCCATCATGCCCCTGCCTGTAAAAAACCCTGGTCGCCAAGGAAGATTGAGATTGATGATGACAAGAAGTTGTACCCTCTCTTTGACAAGCGAATGGCCCAGGAGGCGGGTCATGCTTCGAATCACCTTAGATGTCGTGCGCTTTGAGCGATTCCTAAACAAAACTTCGGTTCCCTTCAGCGTTGTGGCCCCAGAGCTCTTTCATTTCAAACAGATCTTTTGAGATCATTTGAGATCATTTGAGACCTCTATGAAGACTCGTTCAACACTAGTCCTGTATTTGATTGAACATAACTGGCGTGGGACTGAAGCGCTTGGTTGGTGAAATACGGCATAGTTACTCCTTGTATTCATTTCGGCCTTGGAAGGTCGCCGGTGACACTCTTGGAGACGAGTTCAAGGCATTTACGGAAAGATGCATTTATTTCCATAACTATCCACAGTGTATGAAGCAGTGGCAGAAGTTTGCCTATCTCAGATCAACATCGCAACTGCCAGGGCTACGTCTTCCGCATTGGTGGCGGCAACGACAAGCAGGTCTTGCGGGCTGTAAGGTGTCCAGTAAATGTGGATAAATGTGGATGAAGTGGTGTTGTTTTTGCTTTCATCTTTCTTTACAATGCATAAGTTGCATAATATACTTCTAGCAGGCTGCAACCACTTGATGCGTTGAGCATGGGTAGGTGCTCCCCTTTGCATGTGTTTCCTCATGTTCTGGTGGTCCCTTTTGGATGGAGTCTTGATGAGCAGTTACCAGTGCCAGTTTCTGTGCCAGGGCTTCCCAATGAAGCAGGGTGTGCTGTGCAACCATCGTGTTCGCCTTCTCTTCAAGAAGGCCGCGGGAGCATCAAAGCAGGTCAAACTGTTGTTTTGAGTTGTTTGGGAGAAGTTCTTCGGAAGTTTTTGATATCTTGCGATTGGCGATTATGCAGCTGCTGTAGTTTCTGTAGCTGCTGAACTGCAAGTCTCGACTGCTTCGCGCAGGGCATGAGCTGCTACCGTGAGCGCCGCAAGGGCTGCCGCAAGCGCAAGTCCGTGCGAGGTGTGGCACCAACTTTTTTGGTCGTGGAGATCCTGAAAATTTAGTCTTGAAGGGGGAACCATAGGGACCATGCCGGACACCTCTGGACATGAGTTTCATCAGATTTCCATTGTCTTTCTGCCACCGAGAATAAGACTTTTTCAAGCCACTTCATTTGGACGGACACTGTCATCGCATGTCATCAGTGCCCTAAAAGTCCAAACTTTGATCACCTCTCGGATAAAATTTGGAATGCGATCGTGTCGAGGCTGCATCGTCGGCCAAGACCTTGCCGTGCTCCACTTGGCCACTCAGCAGACAACTTGCCAGGGATGAACCTGGGAAAGATTCGGAAGGGCGGTGACACAGTTGATAGATTCACATAGAGGACATAGATGTCGTTATTGTATGTTATTGTAATGCTATCTCTGTGTTGCTGAGGGTTGGGACTGATCTACTGTAGTATATTCCAATCTCTTCCAAAGGTTCCTACTATTTCCTACTATGGTTTTCTGCTTTTCGCTTGGCTTGAAGGTGTGCTTTCTGCTCCACCCAAAAGTTTTTGCACATCTCCTCGCCAAAAGGTCATGGTCAAGAAGGGTGAGGCGGACATCCCCGGTCTCACTGTCCCTCGGCAGCTGCGTTCAGTCAGCATGATAGAGGAAGATGTAAGGGCATTCTTAGCTTGCACAGGACTCTTGATTATTGTTGTGTCCTTGCAAGGATGACAACAAGCCTCGACGATTGGGACCAAAGAGGGTCCGGAAACCAAGACACGGTATACACGGTGAGGAAAGACAGCGCTTTCCATCCGCAATTCAAGCTTTTCAAAACCATTGAGGCCCCCGCCTCATACAAGAAAAAGGTGTGTCAAGGTATTTGCAGAAATTATTCCTGGTATTTCCGGGATTTTTGCGGTTGCTTTCCTTGTTTAGTCTTCGCGGTGGATTATAAGAGAATTACGCCCATCATGTAATCAGACAAAATGTGTGACATGAAATGATAGACCTAAGCACTGAACACGTATACATTGTATAATTGTATAGTATAACACACTAATATGTATATATAATGTATATATATATATATATAATTGAATATATATATATATATAATATACACATAACATTATATTACAATATATTATATATATAGACGTGAATTGGATACACACATATTTTCAATGCATCACATCGTATAATAGCACAAAGCTCTTAAGCTACACTCAACCCTTGCTGCCAGGCATCCAAGATCCGCAAGCTCTTTGGCTTGGAGAAGAAGGATCTGACAGCTGCAGAGACACTTTGGGCTGATTCAGGGAGCCTCGCAAAGATATGCGAAAATAACATTTTCAGAGGAAGTCTGTTGCCTGATCTTGCAAGACCTTATAGAGAATTTGACTGAGCATCCCCTCTTGATCAAGATGTAAGAACCAAAGATAAGACAGCAAAAGTTCTCTCTGAGACGGATTGTATTGATTGATAAGTCTCAATCCTTATGGATGTAGAGGACTCAAGGTCTCCTGCAGGACCAATCCTGCTGGCCAGGACGATGTGCGCCAGTTCGTGGTGCGACGTGAGGTGAAGGAAGGCAAGAAGAGCAAGGCCAGTGTTGAGCTGCGACGCGCGCAGTGAAAGCATCCGAAAAAAAAACAAGCACGCGCCATGTTTTCTAAATGGTTCATTTTTTTCAAATTCTTCATTCAGGTTGTGTGCGCCGACTTTGTCCCCAAGTGCTGATGAATTCCGCTGCAGCGAGGCCCCAAAGATCCAGCGCCTCATCACTCCACAGCTCCTGCAGCGCAAGCGCTACTTCAAGGTACCAACGCTCGGAATGTGGGGACTGGAATGGGACATTCCATGGAAAATCTGATGATAAAAGATGTGAACAAGTATATTTTCATATCATTCCATTGACTTTGATTGCAAACAGCACCAAAACGAGAGACACATGGTTGCAAGTTGCATGCATCTCTGATTTGGAGGACAGAGCTTCAGACTTTGCATGATTTCACGATCTTGGCACGCAGCAGCTTTGATTGATCGGATTTGGTGATCTTGTGCCTTGGAGGCTCGAGCATTTGCGTATCGGTCATTCTGACAGCATCAGGTAGATCGGTAGATCGGATTTCTGGANGATTGATCGGATTTGGTGATCTTGTGCCTTGGAGGCTCGAGCATTTGCGTATCGGTCATTCTGACAGCATCAGGTAGATCGGTAGATCGGATTTCTGGATTTCCAACCATGGCAGATCGGCCGCTGCTCGCTGAGCGCTCCAAGCTCTCCATGGTCTATGGCGTGAATGAGTATGAAGAGATGCTTCGTGAAAAGATGTCGCAGAACTCCGAGATTGCTCAACTGAAAGCTTTGTCCCCTGACGAGCAGGGGCCATCGGCATCAGCTGCTGATGGAGTCCTAAAGTCAGGCACGGAAGCAGACGGTAAGAGCAAGAAGGGCAAGAGGGAGTTCCCAACCCCCAACAAGCCAGACCCTATGCCAAGGGAACTTGAGTTCCTCTTNGTCAGGCACGGAAGCAGACGGTAAGAGCAAGAAGGGCAAGAGGGAGTTCCCAACCCCCAACAAGCCAGACCCTATGCCAAGGGAACTTGAGTTCCTCTTTACTCGCATAAGCCCGGAACAGATGCTTTGCCAGAAAGAGAAGGAATGGGCAGACAAGTGCTTGGGGAAGACTAAATGGGCGTGGAAAGAGTGGGTAGCCATTAAATAGCTATGTTAGACATCTACTCAACAGAAAATCCTCATGTTTGTGGAGACGTATTCATCCTATGCCGTTCTGCTTAGGTTCTGAAGCTTCCAGAAGTGTCTTTTTCGGGAGCCGTTCATGCCTCAAGTAAGATATATAATTGGAAAGGGGGTGAAAGCATACTATTTGGCATGGNAGGTTCTGAAGCTTCCAGAAGTGTCTTTTTCGGGAGCCGTTCATGCCTCAAGTAAGATATATAATTGGAAAGGGGGTGAAAGCATACTATTTGGCATGGCATTTCCTAGCTAGGCTTCGCAAAGACACAATGAGTAGATCGTGCAGAAAGCAAGAAGGAGCCACTTCCGGCATACTCGAGAGCATCCCTATCAAGAGCAGAGGGCGTTGATGCAATTGCAATATATCAGGCTGATTAGATATCTTCCTTACTAGCCCTAAGTCTCAATTANATACTCGAGAGCATCCCTATCAAGAGCAGAGGGCGTTGATGCAATTGCAATATATCAGGCTGATTAGATATCTTCCTTACTAGCCCTAAGTCTCAATTATAATCTAGTATACAAGCTTGATCCCTATCAGGATTTAAGGTGGGACCTCCTGTATCAAACAGGAAAAATCACTGGGGCCGCTCAGGATGCTATACATGTGGAACGTCTACACCGCTTTGTTCTGCAGTCAATGTGCTTGCGTCTTGGCATACTGCTTCATGCTCTCTCAGGATGTAGATTGGTACGTTGCCACCGCCCTCTTCGGAGTGCCAATGGCAGCGCTCATGATCCAGAATGTCTACATTTTGCATGACGTTTTGCACGGTGCTACCTTCCCGCCTTATGAGTGGCAGAAGTACATCACTCACTGTTGGGCTGATCAGTTCTCATTGCCCTGGGAGGAGCTTGTTCTGGAGCACCAGAGGCACCATGCCAGCACTGTGGACCTTTTGGTGCATGGAGAGTTTGGCTGGGACCCAGCAGGATGGCTCTACGTCTTGCAGGAGTAGACTGACAAGTGGTACGGATGGTTGACTGTGCCCTTGGTTCCAGTTTGGCATTGGATTGGTGCCAATGACACTGGCGCTCTCTTTGCCATGCTGTGGTACTCCAATTTCCCAGATCAGGGCGCTGGTGGCAAGTGCAACAAAGATTTCTGGCGAAAGTGGATACCAAACAGAATCCGCCACTGCCTCTTTGTGGCCTCCCTGTGGACTTGCGTGTGGCTCCTGGGAACTTGGCCTTTGGGAAGGCCTTTGTCNAAAGTGGATACCAAACAGAATCCGCCACTGCCTCTTTGTGGCCTCCCTGTGGACTTGCGTGTGGCTCCTGGGAACTTGGCCTTTGGGAAGGCCTTTGTCTGAGGGCTGGCGATTCTTCGTCCCCGTCACAGTGGCCTGCCGCACTGGCTTCACCATTGCTTGGACATTCTTCACCAACTTCAACCATTCTCACTGGTGGAACGAATTCTTGGCCCTGAACCCCAACCGCAGCTACCCCATCCTTTCAAAGGTCATGGCATGCCTTCTGGGTGGCCGCCACCGTTTCAACGAGATGCTCTTCCATGATCTTCACCATGCTTTCCCCAACGCNCTACCCCATCCTTTCAAAGGTCATGGCATGCCTTCTGGGTGGCCGCCACCGTTTCAACGAGATGCTCTTCCATGATCTTCACCATGCTTTCCCCAACGCTGTTGGGGCTCTGAGTCAGCGTGGTCGTTTCCATGGTTGGGAGAAGGTTCACGATGCAGCGGTGGATGTGTTGAGCCGTGGCTTGTTCTTGCCACAAGCAGATGGGAATCAGGAGCCGCCCATGCAGAAGATCCAGAAGAAGCGATCTTTGCTTGCAAAATCAGATGGCAAAGCTGCCAACCACTTGAACAGCTGAAGTTGCAGGCTTAGGAGATCTTAGTACTTCGAAGTACTTCGAAGTGCATGTCATGACCACAGGCACTGGCTGTGACAGGATCCAGAAACTCTGGAAACTGTTTTCCCACGGTCGTCCTGAATGTGTAATTTTCGAGCGAAAGTAAGACGCTCTCCAAGGCCTTGTATATTTGCAGTGTACAGACTTTGGCCTGCTTTTGCCGACTAAGTCGCACCTTACCAGTTGGTGACACACAAGACCGGCTGTCCCGGCAGTTGAAAAGATCCGAGNTGCAGTGTACAGACTTTGGCCTGCTTTTGCCGACTAAGTCGCACCTTACCAGTTGGTGACACACAAGACCGGCTGTCCCGGCAGTTGAAAAGATCCGAGTTATCCAAGGTTTGTGATTGATTGAAGTGAGGACAATTTTTGTGGGGGTTGTAATTATCAGAAAAAAATGGAGTCCCTGTGGTCTCACTGTATCAGGCCCTCACTCGCAAGCGCATGGAAGCTGGCAAGGAGATGAAGGTGTGTCTCGGAGTAGTCGTCGGATTGAAGAGTTCAGGTGTCGTTGCGAGACAATTGGTGTCAAAATTGATGCTACCTTGTCTGATGTTGCGGACCTGATGCAGAACCTGTGGGATGGCGATGGAGAGATAGAGAGAGAGAGAGATTTGGTACAAAGAATTTGCACACATTTGTTTGATATCATACTGACATGATGTCACTATATATATATATATGATACGTATGTTATGCCCCTGGCCCCAATTTCCCAGACCTAACCTTCTGGACAAGTTGTGCCACCTGCGCATGTTTTTCGTTTTGTGGACATGGGAGGCTGCCTACCAGAAGCGTCTCTCTGAGTACCACCATGAGCAGAAGGAGAAGCGTGCTGCCGAGCTGCAGAAGAAGAAGGCCAAAATGCAGCGGTCACAGTCATGAGTCACTACCCAGTAGGTAGCGTTGCGACGTCTTGTGTACTCAGTGTTGATACTACATGGACGGTCGTGGATCTACAAGGTTGTATGAGCTTAGGAAAAAGTACTATCATCTACAGGTGGAGGAGCTCAGATGAGATTGATGTGGATGGATATTGATATTATCGTTTTTTATACTGTACATGACAGCTGTGCGATGTGGCAGAGTCGCTGCTAGTCCAATGCCTGCAGTAGGAGCTTGTTATGGGGAGATTCAGATTTCAATCATGCGTCGTAGGCCAAGAAGGGCAACATGGACTGAGATCCGCTGAGTCCTTGACCAATCCTGACGACCCAACAGATGACCGCCCTGCCGGTGTGAAAAAACAGTCAATTCGAGCTGACGGCTGATCCCGAGCTTAAAGGAAAAGAAATCAAATTAACGACCATCAAGGACCCCCTCAACGCCCACCTGCCACTTGGCATCTGAATTCAGAACTGGCACTGCCAGGTCAGACCGGTGAGGCCGGCGAGGCCGGGGAGGCCGGTAAGGCCGGTGAAGCTGGAGCTGAGGGAGGCTCTGCGCACCGCGTAGCCAAATTGACTGAGGCACCTGCGGGGGGTGTTGATGGATGACTGATGGATGTGACGGAATATAGGAATATACCATTAGTTACTCATTAGTTGTTGACAAGCTAGCCATAGCCTGGCAATGATTCAAGGGGTAGATAAGGCTCAAGGATGCGAGAGAGGTTATGAGTGATGAGATTGTCAGGTTTGCTGCAGAGCTAGTTTGATTGTTGCGGTGGATTTGAGAACTTCCGTCAGCCGAGACCAGCTCAGATAGAATTCTTATCTGAAGTTTAGACAGATTTTGACACAGTTTTATGTGGCGTCATGCTTGCAGCAAGCAAACCTCCAGCAACGAAGATTCAGCTGCGAGGTGAGCTGGTCCTCACAGGTGCCTGTGTGATGAATCTCAGAATGGGATTGATCGGATTGGTGCTGCAGCTGTGATGGAAACATGGACATACCGGTGACATATCAGTGACCTGCACTTGATGGGCCGGACTTCATGTCGTTTGAGGCCCACCATCTATCAAAGAGGAGCAGTGCGAGTGGCCTGGTCCCAGGTGAAGCGGAGCTGAGATGAGTTGAGTGCAGAGTCTTTTGCAAAAGTCCCCCAAAAGTCCCGCATGTGCCCGTGTTTTGCGTGCTTTCAATGGCGCACAAATCGATCAAGACAAGAACAAATGGCTATATTTCATACGACTGGTTCTGTCAATGCAGCATTCAACTGCAAGACTTTGCGGTTGAAGCTTGCCTGCCTACACAAGGATCTTTCTGAATCGAAGGTCAGTCATTCGATCTCATAAACTTATAGAAACGTCCTCCACTAGACATACAGCCTTTGTCCATCCTTTTCCAGTAGAGCCGGAAATTCTTGGGGGCTCCCAGGCTGAAACTCATCGTCGTGGCATCACCTTGCAGCAGCTCAAGGCGGCTGAAGGGCAGCTTGGGCTCCAGTGGAATTGGTTGGCTTCAAAGGATTATGATGGATATTATGATGGATTATGATTCAGGATCCGCATGGATCCGCATGGATCCGCAGGACAAGCGCTTATCATTGCTTTCCGTGAGCCCATGCATATACTATCATATACTCACAACCTGTACACACAAAGACACACATACTTCAGGACTCAGATCTTTGAAGAACGACCGATTGTCCCAGATGAGGATTCGGTGCATTGTACGGTATTAGTGTACGGTATTGTCCTTGAATAGTTTTGATACTATGCCTACAATGCAATCTGCCAATATTTGCTATGTATGTCCACTTTGGATCTTTGCTCATGCCCCGGTTCTTCCCAGGGGCTGGCCACCAATCAAACGGACAAAGAACTTCAGAACAACGGAGAATCGCATGCTTGAAACAAGTGTTGAACAGGTTGGATCGGAAACTCCAATGCTATTGGCATCTTATAAACAGAAATCCTTGACACGACTCACATTATCTTCTTGGAAGTGGGGCAGCAGTCCGCACTTCGCATTGTTGACGCCATGGGGCAAGGACACTCTTCCGATTTACATCCTTTGAACATCTTGTCCTTTTGCGATTGGCCACACCGGGGTATTTGTACCCAGCTAAGCCCCGCGCTGCGATCCTCACTACAACTGGAGGATGGACAAGGCCCCTTGGTTTTGGGTTGCTAGCTCTTGATTTAGAAATATCATGAGTCCATGAGATATCTAGAGGCTCGGGCATTTTGCAGTGACCAAGTCAAACGTATATTGAAAGCATCATGGAAAAGAAGCTTTGCAGTGACATAATTTGACACTGTCTTCGACAGCAGACCAGACACAGTCTGGACAAGGGACGCCGTTCTGAGGCTACTGGCATTTCCTTTGCGAACGACTTGCTGAAGAACATGACATCTACTTTCCTCGTGATGGGAGCAGCGTCTGCAAGTGCCCTGTAGCAAGAGACTGGCGAGAGCTATTTTTGGAGCTCTATGCCATCAAGGCCTGTGCAAGTGCATCAGATGCACACATTCTACTCGTATCATCTCATACCATCTCGTACTGTATCACATTATTACCAGATGCTATCAATACGCATCCTCATATTTATACAATCCCCAAGAGGTTGCTGCGAGTATTTACTCTTCTTTCAAGCCCTTCTGCAGCAGTTTGACATGCTCTAGCGAGGATGGGGCGGGTCAGACGCATTTCTTTTGGAAGCGTTTGTTTTTCTTGGAAACATGTCAGACATGGCATGGCTATGCATGGCTCACATTTTTTTTTTTCATTTTTTTCCTACACTTTCCAGGAGGCTTCCAAACGAGCAAATGGTGAGAGCCGTGAGGACCGCTCTGACTGTGACCCTTGCCGCTTTCAGTCATTTGTTGCTCTCAGGAAAATATCAAAATCATAAAACATCATGAAACATCATTAAAGAATTGGAAAACCCTTAAATTAAAGATTATTGGAAAATCATTAAAGAATTGGAAAACATCATTTAAAATGCCACAAAGTGATGCAGTGATGACGCACCATTGCACAAGACTGAAGGACTTCAAGATTGGGGTTGCTGCACGATTTCGGCCCTCGATGAACATCAGCAACCTGGTGAATGATGAGGATGGGGTGGTTTTGCCACTACATCAGAAGGTCCAGCTCGTGCGGAAACAACTTGGCTGTACGTCGAAAGAGGCAGTGAGCCTCATAATGAGGAAACAGCAACGCTTGAAGACGGGAAAGGACACCTTGGAGAGTGCAGGTGACTCCATCTTCCAACCATGTTTGTCACCTGGATATGCCAACAAAGAAAACCTGGAGTCCAACAACGCCCTCATAGAGCCCATCGAGAAGAATGTTGAGCTTCAGCTTTATGGCAAGTTCAGACTTTTGTAGCTTAGGTTGTATCAGTTGCAATCTATTTTAATTCCGACAGCAACTCTGAGACTACTAGTTTATAATGATTGACACTGAAGTTGCATGACTATACTGTACACCGTTTTCTGTAGTCATTTTTAGTTGCTCAGATTTGCTCAGGAGATGGACGACGTCGCCATTGACGTACGTTGCTCCATTCTCTCAGTCCAGGAAGAGAAGGCATCAGTCGCTTAGCAAAGTTTGGATACGAAGGCTGACAACATCTTAAAAACATTTAAAAACAATCTGTGCACCTTTGTCTTTCAATTTGAACTCCAAGCCGAGACTACTGGCCTCTCTAGACTGGTCATTCGTAGCAGACTGACAGCCGTCGCTCGAGATGTCCCAATAATATCCCGAGATGCTTAAGGTTCTCGCCGTGACGAAGAACAGCGGCCTTCACGACTTTGCCTTTGACCGCGTCTTTGCGGAGCGCAGCAGTCAGCCACAAGTCTACGAAGAAGCGGCGCGGCGCCTGGTGATGGAGTTCTTGAACGGAACCAGTGCCAGCATCATTTGTTTCTTGATCCCAAGTTGATTCCAAGAATCCAAATCACATTTTGGCAGCTCTGAAATTTGAGGAAGCGAGATCCACTCTGCTCTGCAGTTTGGAAAGTCTACGTTCAGGGAATGACGGTCTCTCCTCAAAAAACCTAGGGCAGTGGCGCATTTCTTTGGACCTCTCAAACGGCTTCATGGCATGTTGATGCATGTTGAATGCTTTTTCACTGGAAGCAACAGCACGATGCTCAGGCTACGGTCAGACAGCCAGTGGCAAAACGCACACTATGTTTGGACCTCCAACCACTGGTCAACTGACAGTCGCCGACCACGAAATGCAAGGTCTTGTTCCTAGGACAGACGTTGCAGCTGCCAGATGCTGCTAGTTGTGGTATCTGAGTTGACTAAATTTGACTTGGAATTCTGCAAAACAACTCTACATGCTCACTCATCCTTCCCGTGCAACAAGGCAATAAAGAACATCATCACCTGAAGGATCCTGAAGCAAATTCCAAGAACAAGATGAACAAGATCCATGAAGATCAACAGAGTCCAACGACCAAACCATTTATCCAATTTCTTCCATAAATCATAAATCATCAATACATCCATGATTTTCCAATGCAGGACCTGTGCGGAGGTCTTGCAGGCAGTTGACCACTGGCGCTCACGCGGGCTTGAAGTTCAGCTGAGTGCCAGCTATGTGGAACTTTTCGGAAGCGAGGCACTGAGGGGTGCCGCGCCGTCTCGCTGTTCTGACCTTTGTTAATCACAAAAATAAACTTCTGGCAGGGAGGGCTGAGAACGGAAACGCTTTTAGAATCTTCTGATGTCTTCTGACTCTTTGCGCTTTCTTCTTTGGTGCTAGTGTAGGTGGGTCCAGATAGGTCCCAGGGTTGCTTTCAAGTCAGGAGCTAGGTTCAGTAGCTCCAAAAACGGCATCACTTGCGAGGGTTCACTTCAAATCTTGAGACTTGAGAGAACTCCACGGCTCCCATGCAAAGCTCAGGATGCAAATGGATGCAAATGGATGGTTTCATTGAGTGAAGATGCTATGAACGCACGTGAGCCGTTAGCCGTTAGCCGTCAGGTGTCTGATCTTCTTCGGGAGGGCCGAGTGGTGGGCCAAAATCGTGAAGGGCGCTACTCTGCTGTGCGTGCGACCGATCGAGTCGGCCATCGCTATGTCTTGGACGGGCAGCTGGGCAGTTTTGCAGTTGGTTGAGAGAGGAAACATATGGACACAATGTATAGCAATGTATAAACTATATTGTCAAGATCGGTCAAGTATACAGTATACACAATGTGATTGTATGATGTATCAACTGTACTGTATGAACTATATTAGTATCTGGAGTGCTTCTTAGTCTCGGCCTTGTCTTGGGCCTCAGATCGGGTGGATGAAACTTTGCAATCGCCCTCCTGAGTGCGAATTGATCTATACTAAAAAAAACAATGCCTCTTCCAGCCGGTTTACCCTTGCATGACTGTATTTTCATCCTGCGAAATATCACAGAGGCTTCCCTTTTTCTACTCTAGACGTTGCTGCCCTAACCTCAGGCACACTGAGTGGCACATTCAGTCACTGGAGGACGGGTCAAGTCCTGACGGGTCGGGTCTTTGGAAAGTTTTTTGGAGAATTTCTGAATATGTTTCGCTTGTCTTGGTGCAAACCCGAACTTATGAGGTACCCTGCCTTTGTGTTTCTGATGTCTGTCAGGAACAACGACAACATTTTTTGTAGCTGCTCGCTGAATGGAAGTCATGTTTGCATGTACTCATCACTTGGGACCACAACATCCAACAGGAAATGCAGTGGCATCCTGTTGTTGCCACCTGAACTTATATAATTATATGATATTATATGACTTATTAGATTTGGGCCAAGACCGACGCTCCATCCACATCGACTCGTGTCGCACCACAATTCAGGAGTTGCAAGAGCTGCTGGAGCACGGCGATGCTGCGAAGCGCCGTGCTGCCACTGCCATGAATGAGCGCTCCACACGTGCACACACGGTCTTTGTTCTGTCCTTGAAGGCCCGAACAGTGCAGTTTAGCTGTGGTTTGGAATGAGGAGAGGGGCCCTTTTTTTGTGGTGAATGTGGCATTCGTCAGAGAGGAGTTTTGAATAAGAACCTGTACAACAAAAAAGTGCAATGCATCCTTGTTCTGTTTCAAGTCAGAAGGCCTTGAAGAACTTGACACCACCCACACTTCTGGTGATTCCTGCAGGTGAGGAAGGACATGGATTCCGCCGATGCAACGATTCGGCAAAGTCGTTTTTATTTTGCAGATCTTGGCGGTTCTGAACAGCTTTCAAAGAGCAAAGTGGATGCTGCAACGAAAGCTCCAGTACTGGTGCCCCGGTGAAAGCATAGTATCCTCGTGCATCACTTGCTTCAGCATCAGCATCAGCATTTCCTTGTGCTCTTTGTGCTTTTTTTACTTCTCTCACTTCTCTCCCAGCTGGACACTACCTTGCTGTGAGGGGTCAGCGTTTGTGAAGTGGCAGCTGTGGGAAGGTCATACAGTAAAACATGACAACGCGGTGGCTAGTGATTTTGCGCTCGCTTGAACAATTCATTGAGGTTGTTGGAGGTGAAGAACAGAGCCGGTTGACCTGGCAGGAGATCAGATGCTTTGTATTGTTTTGTGATATGTTGACATGATGCTTGGGTTCTTTTTTGACCCCTCTCTCGTTTGTTTGTTGAATTAGGTTTGATCATCGAGCGACGAGTTTGTGGGTCGCCTGCAGGAGTACAATCTCCATCGGCAGAGGGTTTACGAGACCCTGAACATCAACAAGGGTCTCTTCTCGCTGAAGCGTGTCATTGAGGCTTTGCATCAAAGGTGTCGGATGGCCCAAGAAGGTGTACCTACCCATGCCTTGCCATATGTTCCATACCAAGATTCGAAGCTCACGATGCTTTTGCAAGAAGCTTTGGGAGGTTCGGCTCGAACTTTGATCATCACCACTGTGACCATGGATCCCTCACATGCAGAGGAGTCTTTGCAAACCTTGCGCTTTGCTGAGACCTGTGCTCAAGTGCAGAAACGGCGAGAAGCTGACCAGGCAGCATCAATTACACTTGCCTTGGACAAGATCGAGCAAGAGATCCAGGCGTTGCAGGCAGATATTGCCCAGAAGGAGCGATGGGAAACTCGATTTCTACGACGTCGGGATCGAGACACCGTGGCAGGTGCTTTTGGTGAAGGAATGATGGTGGAACGTACCGAAGTCGTACCAACCAGCGTCCTGGTAGGAGCTGAGGCTGAACGTGAGCAGCTGGAAGCTCTCTTAGAACGCCAAGCTGAGTTGAAAGGTCTTTGCAGCATGGCTGACTTCGGAAAGGACTACCGCAGTATGCGGGTTCAAGCCACCAAAGGAGCCACTGATGGTGGCAGAGGGGAGGATTTCCGTGCAGGTCATTTCAGTGCTCGAACCAAGGCCAAAGACTTTGAAGATGAGGCAGTTTTGGCAGATGCCCTGCGTTTCTTGTTCCGCAGCTGCAAAGATGCAGAAACGGTTTTCGGTGAATTGAAGGCTCGGGCAAGGCTGCAGAGAAATGAGATCCCCGAAGGTTATCACAAGGCGGCGCGCGCCATGCGTGAACATTGGGAGGATCAAGTGGAAAAGGGACAAGAACACAGGAGCTTCGGAAAGGCTATGCTAGATCGTTGTACAGCATGGAGAGGTGCATTCAAACAGGACACGTCCAGTAGAGATGCAGCGCTCTCCAAACTGGTCCAAGAGTGTGGCCTTGCGTGAGAGAAATTGAGACATCATTTGACATGATGACTGATCATGACTTATCATGAGGCAATTGCGGACATAATCCACGAAGCAGTCTATGTGCAGTTTAGATTTGCTTATTCTCCAAGGCTTTCCAGGGGAGTGCCGGAGTCCGGAGTCATCAAGCCTTCTGTCCATATTTTACAAGACCCGGTGCTCCCGGTGCTCCCTACTGTACGCCATACGTCCGCTGGATTTCAACCTTGATGCCATAGATTGTTCATAGCTTGCAGGACTGCTCTCGCCGAGAATTATGGAATGCGCCTTGCAGCCAAAATGAACTGCTCTCGTTCACGACACGACTGCAGCGTGCAGTGACAGGCGGAAGTGAAGCAACAGGTTCCCACTGAGTTCCCACTGAGTTCGGAGAGCTTCGGTTTCTTTTCGGTCGGGTCACGGTTGCGTTTGCCAGGCTCTTTCTGAGTTGGTGAAGCAGGTTCTGGGGTCCGTGGAGGTGCCGCTGCTGCAGGTGACCAGGTGTAGTCCTTTACCTCTACTGTCATCTCTGAAAGCGTGTTATTAGATGATACTAGTGAGATTCGTATGATTAGTATTGATTAGTATGATTTGTTTAATTCACTTACTCAGGTCACACTGTGGAAAAATGTCATTTCAGCTTATGCCTGTCACTTTGCAAAAGCAACCTTGATAGGATGCAAAGCGTGACATGGCCATACAACTACTGAGTGGATAGCTTGTGATCTCGGAATTAGGAGATGTTGGGAACGAAACGGAACAGACGATTCATGGAACAGCATTTTGAAGGTGCGAGACCCAAATCCTTCCACAGATTTGGGGATAATTACTCATGACAGTCTGGAACCCCAGCGATGCTGAGCAGCTGACGTGAATATATTTGGTGAAATTCAGATGTGTTCTTGTGATTTGTTGCGCATTGTGTCAATAGTGAAACTTGGACTGGACCCCTTAACCCAAGATTGCAACCTCTACCATCTGAATGAGCTCTTTGTTCTTCGCCTCACTGCGAAAGAGGTGCTGGTGCTGCTTAGGAACACATTGATTCATTGATAAGACTTGAATTTTGAATAGTTTCCGTTCCGAAGTGTGACTGTTTTTCCAGTCATTTGGGACGTTCTCCATGGAAGAGCCCAAACATAGCCGGCAGCCTGATGCCATGATTCAGGATCCTCCAAGAACAGCATGGACTCATCTCATTCAAGTTCACAGACTCATACAATACTCAACTTGCTGTGCAAAGTGTCTTTGTACCAACTCTTATTTCCTTGTTTTCTTATTACACTTCACTTACTTGTATAATTTGTTTGCAATGTGTTTTCCATGGTTTTACTGTTTTTTCTGACCCTCATCCCTCAACTTTTGACAGACGCGACGGGCTGGTTCTGTGCCAGGTTTGCAGCTTTGTCGAGCTGGTAATGGATGCGCCACAGGCTGCAGTGGCCGAACTGGAATCACTGTTCACATGCTGAAACACCGACCCAGAAGGAAGATAAAGCCGGAATTGCCCAGACTGCTGGAAGCAAAACTCTGTTGCGGTCTGGATTTGATTTCTATTGGATTGGAATTCCATTAAAGTGTTACACGTTTGACATGATCGCTCTGCATTGGCGGCAAGCAAGAACACCAAAAACATCCCAAAACAGTATACAGTAATATACAGTATATATATATATATATAAGTAAAGCCCCAAACACTCTCAGCAATTGGCAACAAACCTTCAAGAATCCTGCCAGGACCCTGTTTGGTTTGTCTCTCACTGGTGGGGCACTCCATGGCGTGACAGCCGACATCTTGGCTTGTGCACTCTTCATTTCGTGATTTATTCAGTTTATCATGTTTCCATTCTTTAAATCGTTCATGCCAGTCGCTGCTTCCATTCCTGCAAGCAGAATTCAATTGCTGAGTTCATTCGCAAAGTGCAGACTTGAGTATAGTGTTAGAATGGAGCTTGGTCAAGATATCAGTTGTCAGCCTCTCATGATTTACTTGATCTGAGCAGCAAGCCACCCATATCAGCTGAATTCCAAGAACAATCTCTAAGGCCTTACAATGTTGAGCTTTCACTCTCAAGCAACTCGGTGATCTAGAGTGCTTGTGTGCTCATCATGAGCTCATGTTCCGGTCGTCAAAATTAGATGAGGCTTTGGGACTTGCAATGTTTGCGCCTTTTTTTTGCCTTCTAAATCCTGTCACTTTTTTTAAGTTTCGGGCAAGTTATGTGTGTCTTCTGGCACTCGCATACTTTCTCCTGCTGAGGTTCATGGCCTTTCAGAAGCCAGTCCCTACTGGATTTGTACCTTTGCAAACAACCAGCACAACTTGGAGGACATGAAACAGTTTGAGCTCATGTTTACATCAATTCGAACATCCACATCACTTCACATCCTTCCGCCCATGCTGCCCATGTTTCAAGTGCCACAGCGGAGTTGTGGGGCCTGTCGCTCTCCTAGGAGCTCAACACCTCGGACTTGTTAGACACTCCCTTCGTCCGCGCCATCATGAGCTCCAGCTGCATGGGCACAGCCGCTGGGATGCAGCCCTTTGTCAAACGTCTACTCGTCTAAAGCAGAGCTATGAAGATCTCACGGCAGATGAGAGGATGCACATTGTTTCCTTTGCAACTATTTCCTTGTTTAGTTTGCAGATGTTTGCAATTTGTGGATTTCCCAGACTATTGAGAACAAGGAGCTCGAAAAGCTGCTGTAGTTTCTTCGTTATAATTCAATATAATGAAATGATATGTAATGATCCATGCATGGAGAGAAACATGGAGAGTCTGCGGGAAGTTTTTGGCAGTTGTTTGATGTGGCATCAGGTGATGCTGATGAGTCGCCACCTCAGAATTGTCGCGAACACGATAAGTTTCGGTGGTTTTTCCAAGTCTGAAGGCACATAATTGCATTGAATCTCTAGATTCTAGATGTACCGTAGATATGAACTGACCATCTCTGAAATTGCAATATTTTGAACTATAATATTACAGAGAAGTCCAGAGTGGAGCTTGGCTTCAGTCTTCGGCTCTGATTTCACCAAATATGATGCATTTGCCAAATGGAACATGCAGCTGAGATGAGAATGCAGAGCCTTTCCGAAGAACGTGGTGTACGTGAAAGCCTTGGGAACACCATTGCAGATGTGGAAGGAGCTCCGTCAGTACTTTCATTGGTTTGTATCCACGAGTTCCGCGTTTTTAGCATCCTATGCCTTGGAATTTTGTCCAAGGTTGGAGAATTTCATCAGCACCCAACATGTGAAGAAGAAGCCGGCAGCCAAGCAGTTCTGACCTGCGAAGTGCTGAAACTTGGGACATGTCAAAGACACGAGACAACCATTCTCGCAAGGTATAGACGAGTTGAGTCTTGACATGTGGGCAGAAGAAAAGACACACTTCCCCCAAGTTTAGAGGGTGATAGACTATCACCCCAGAGGTTGTATGTTGGTTGGATCCTCCAACAGATCAGAGGAACTTGAATTGGAAAAATCCTGCAATGCATTTCTGGTGTGTAAGGTCTAGGCCTCACCTCTTCGAGGTGGCTGCTGTGGTGTTCTGAGCTTAGACCCACTTCGGCAGCAAGATGCCGTTGAAACTACGTGGGATACAATATGTACCAATATGTGATATCATGCATGTTCATGACTTTTTATGGCATAGACATATTCATGCATATTCCTCTTTGATTCTTGGCCTTTGTGTTCGGACCCTAGGCAAGAAGGTCGGCAAAAGATCACTGTTGGAGAGGAGCAAGTGAGAGTCAAAAACTCGGTGAAGAGACGATTCTGATGCAGGTCTTTCAATGGTGATGTGCTTGTGGTTCTGCAGCTGTGCTTTTATGATCTTTTATGTCATTCTTGGTGGCCGGAGGGCTGAGCCAAAATTGCTTTGCTTCGAGGTTCCCAGATGTCCGGCTTTGCTTCAGCAAGGAAGGGCCGCCAGAGATGGCTGGGTATCATATTCAGTAGGCATCGCTGAGGCGGCATCATTTCCAACTTTGTGCGACACTGCCAACTTTTCAGTGTCACAGGAGACGCGGATGGAGGATTCGTTGACAAGGTGGGGCGAAGGAGGTTTTTCCTTCAGGTTTTGCGCTGCTCTCTTCTGCCTTCAAAGCAAGCTGGGCTTGCCATATTTTACTTAGTAGCAGTACCTTCTTCTTTCATCACTAAAATGATCCTCTTCCAATTCTTCCAAAAAATACCAGTAGGATCTATGCTGCCAATGCAAATCCAGGGCAGCTCCTGCAAGGTGTTGATATTTAGATTCGTAAGTTGCTATATAGTTGAATGCGATTGACACTGGTATAGTTTATTTGCAAGACAGCCGTTCTTCAGACGCGTCTAGCACAATGCAGGCAGGCTTTGAGGGTGCGTGGTTTCCAAACGAGGTTGCGTGCCAGATTCCTCAGATTTAACTGCCCTGAAGAGATGATGTAAGGACTGTGGGTTGCAGTGGCACTACAGAGACTTTGCACGAGACAAGTATTGAGTGCCCTGTGCAGCACCCCTGTTTTTTTTTTAAAGGAGTTCCATGCTTGATTTGTTAGACAACTTGCGACTTGCACATTGTCAGCAATGCACATTTGGATACCAATACCTGAGGCAGTGGAGTCAAAGTGGACATTGCTACTGCAGCTGCCTCCAATGAGGACTCCAGCTCTACCTATCTCTGCCTTCCCATGTCTTATGATGTTTTATGATATGTATGTTGAGTCCGTTGGGAGTTGCGGTGGCGGCTACGTGGAGATACTGATATTCTCATATGCTTGCACTTGTAGAATCACCATGTAGTCTTGTGCGCGAGTATGAAGCCGCGAAGCCCGTCAGATGCCAACAGGACGACAAGCGCAACATTTTGCGCCTGGTCCCCAGATTAACTTGACCATGATACACAAAGACATACAAAGACACAGTCTGGTAACACACCACACCATACATGTTACACTCATATACAATCATATACAGCAATTGTTGACTTGGAATATTACTTGCTAAACGTGACCTGAAGAAACTCTCGAGTTCAGTCCCTGTCTTGGAAAAAAACCCACAGGAGAGACCCGGTGCTTTCGAAGCTGGACTTGTTGCATGCAAATCATGCGTTCCTAGACTGAGAGGTCTCATCATTGGAGAAACCGACTGCGGGAAAATGCCGCAGCCCCCTGTTGGGTGCCCCGGGTAAAGCAGAATCACGGTTGAACATAGTTGAACCGGGGAAACTCGTTTGCACCGAGTATATGATGGTAAGATATGGTGAGTGTGTAGCCCTCGTAGCAATTCGCTGCTTTCGGCTCTTGGATTCGATTGAATCACACCTTCACCGATGGCTGCAGGAATTCCATGAGAAGTATGACGAGGTCAATGGTCGGAGTGCCCAGACCGTGACGCAGATCTCTCAGGTGTATACTCACACACACTCACACGAAACAATACCGAACAGTAGTCTTCCGACTGCTGTGATTCACCAAACTTCTGAAGGGTTGGGAGATTTGATCAGATAAACTGGATCGGATGGAAAGCCAAATCAGAAGGGGTGCTTTTGGTAGAGTTGGTGATTGGACTTGGATAATTTGGATAAACCTGGCATTATCTGACCGTGGTTGGGACGTTTCTTTTTCCTCGTAGTGCCTTGCGCTCCAGTTGCCATCCACCGGGTCTTTGCACCCATGGCATTGCACGATGCTGCGCAGGCGCTTGGGGGGGGTCTCAAGCCTCGGTGGACTTGGATTGTTCCTACGAGGTTGTTCATTTGCATTTAAAGAGGACCGGGTAAGACTGCCACAATGGGATCCATACCAAGCGCATGGAATTCGAGAGACCACAGTTGAATTGAGAGGTGAGAACAATTTGAAGAGATTTCAATTTCAAATTTTGCAAATACGAATTGAATTACAAATTGTAGAGTTGCTGATGTAATGAGACGCTGACATTTGTAGACCATCTGTGCTGGCTTTGCTCGCTATCTCTTTCAGTGGCCAGGATGGCAATGTCCAAGAGGTGGAGCGTTTGTTGTCCGCTGGGTTGGTGGTTCGGCTCTGAGCTGCATCGTACTCGTATGAAACGATGTCCCTTGCAGGGAGAGGCGAAACAAGAGGAAAGGACCGGAAGGATCAACATTGAACAGTTTCAAGATCCATTCAGTATCTGAAAGAAACATTGAAACTTGAGTTTTGGGATGTGTTACATTCTGATACATCTTGTTGCAGCTGTTGTCGCAAAAGACTGAGGACTTGGCAGGGAAGCCGACTCGGAACTCTGCTGGCGAGACGTTGGGTTGCCAGGTGTTCCTGTTTTCCATCTTTTTTCAGTGCTCGTTTTTTTTCTTTATCAGATCCTCATTGTGTGGGCAGAACAAACGATGTCAGAACAAACATCAAAAAAATGGACATCTACGGCGTGTGAACTGAGGCCGCTCTTTGCAGCCTGCGCAAATGGGCGCGCTGGGTGCTCAATGCCATGCAATTAGCTGGGCTTGGTTGGGTTGGCTTTGCCAATACCCACGGCTTCATTCGAATCCTATAATTTTTCTGTGACTGATGCTTTGGTTGGCGAACGATGTTCGCTTTCCAAAGCTTTCAGATCTTTCAGATCTTTGACAAACTGCAGTGGAGCTTGATGGAGCTTGACACTGCTCGTGCGACTTGAGGCTGAGATGGTTCAGCTTCTGCTGGAGAAACGCGCGGCAAATCTGGCGGCGTTTTTGGCAAAGGGTCGCTAGGGTCGCTGTCGGGTCGCTGTCGGGTCGCTGTCTTGTGGGTGCAATTCCCAGAAGGGGCCGGAGCTCCTGGTGCTTTTGCAAGTAGATGGTATATAGCTGTTTGCACACTAATGAATCCCGGGGGACGATGGGACCAGGTTTTATTCATTGAACAGCTGATCCTCGTTCTGGTCCAGTTTCCATAGTGGGCATCAACATTGTCATCGTGCTTTCCTTTCGCATTGAATATTGTCCAAGCTTGAAAAACACAAAGCGCCACCTTGCATTGGCTCATAGGCTCCCGTGAAGCTCCAGTCACAAACCATCCAAATTCTCAAGTCTGGAGATTTTTGAAGATATCCAAGATTCTTGTTGACGGTATCCAAGATTCTTGAAGGCATCCAAAGTTGCCCTTGGAAAATGACACACACACACACATCCATCCAGCACTGTCATCAGTTCTGGCGGATCATCTCAGAACTGTGATGCTTTGTCAGCGCCCATGGAATTTGATGATCCCCGGACAACGTTGGGTGCATATGATGAGGCCCAAGGAACTGCCAAGGCGGATCAGCGAAAGCAGTGATGGTTTGATGTTCTTGCAAAGGCACTGTTTCGTGAAAGAGTTTGATCAGGCATAGTGAAACCACAATTTGACCCGTTAAACACCTTTGCTGATGTCATCCAATGATCACATGCACTCGGAGGTGGGTTGGTCCTGAACTGCTGGTTGTGGATCGAGCGTGGCGTAGCTATCAAACAGCAATGGAGGCGAGTTGATACTGACATCTTCCAACTCTCAGTCCCCAGAACCGAAGTTCCCCACAGTTCTACAGTTACCAAATGAAGCATGGAGGGGGTCCCGCACACCGACTCATCACTTGAGACTTATAGGCCATGCTTAGCAGTTTAGCATTGAAGAGGTCTTTACACTGTGTGACTTCAGATTTGCATGTCATAATGAACAGGGCCTGCGATTGGGCGATTGGGTCTATCTGCTCGGCTGTAGGATGAGAATCCTGGGCTGTTGCAGCTGCGACTGGCCATGCGACAGGCCCACTTGGTACAAGCAGTTTACAGGCGCGTCGTATGAGACGAAGCCTGCGAGAACCTAGCGACCACGAAACAGCCTGACCTTTAATTCAAGAGTCAATGAGATCACTCTGTGTTTCACTCCTAAGCAAATCATGCAAAATACACTCGTTTGAACTCATTAAATGAACATAGTCAGGACAAGTTCGAATCCTTTTTTCTTGAGAGTTGCCTGTTGACTTGCTGTGTCAGGCGGGCTTTGAAGATGATGCTCTTGGGACTGTTGGACAGAGACATTTTGGCGCAAGCTTCCCAGAAGGAAGATGCCGGCCAGGCCTAGCTATTCAGAGCTGTGTCGGAGCTGTTTTACTCTTTTTGGGATTGTCAGATTGCCTGAGCACCATCTTTAGAAACTTGCCACAGTGCTGCGTTGCTCCAGGTCGTCCCATATGAAGATCTGATATATTTGATACCGGACAACTTGCTGACAAATGAGCTTATGGATGAATTGCAAGGTATGGCCGAGGACTTGGATTTGATTGACTTTGACCAGTTTAATGCTTCCACCATGCCACAGCATGCGACAGCATTCCATACCATGCCTTTCAAGCCAAGCTCCAGTTCTGAACCTCAACACAGTTGAGTCATGGAGTCATCTCAGCTCAGCTCAGCCAGGACGTTCAGATTGCGCAGCAAAAGGCAGAGGCAAAGCAACGAGCTCTGCTGGTGGTGGAGACGGAGCCAGAGATGCCCGAGAAGCCCAAACGGAGGATCTTGTGCCGTTCCACCCACGACAAGACTCGCAAGGACGGCACCGGAAATTTGAAACCATCACATTTCATACATTTTATAGATTTTTGGCAAAGTGATAGGCGTTCTACCTGTGCACTTGGGTCGTAGGTGTTTTAGTCTTGCTGACTTTCCCACAACCAAACAGCTGCACGAACTAAACTTCATAGAATACACCTGGACGCCTGGACTGGCCACTCATGCTGGGGAAAAAACGCGAGCCTTCTCATGGTTTGGCTGTTTGCTCTTGTAAGCGACAACTGGCTCAGGGCTTCAAAGAAATACAGGAAACTGCAGGAGAAATTCAGATGCATCAGAGGAGCATCTTTCAGGATGCGTCAGTACTCAAACAGGAACAGATCTGTGCTGCAACTCTGCTTGCGGACAGGAGGTACACAAAGAGTATGAGAAGCCCTGGTAGGCACTATATCACTACGCAACAAGAGCCACACAAACGTCGAGGAGAAGTGCTGCTGACATGTGTCAACTTGCCCCGAAGAGAAGTCGGCACTCCAAATTGGCGGAAGGCTTGCCAGTGATGTACCGTTCACTGCACAGTTTGGTGAAAAACATGAATCTGGCTGGTGGTTTCAAACATAATATGTTTTATCAGTTTTTTTTGTCCATCCTTTGTTTGCTAACTATTGTTTGCTTACAGTATGATTCATTATCATTGACTGATATTTGTGGCATTGGTAGTTCAGCCATTGCTGCAGGAATTTGTGGTGGGTAAGTGACCTTTCTCCAACATGTCGGAGTGGACTTCGCCTTCGGCAATTCAGCCGCTGCTCCACAAGGTGTGTTTTTGCGATGGTGCGCTGACTGACGACATCTGACGACTGAATGCCAAGATCAACACGATATTACCATGACATACCACGACCAATTCACGACCTTTGCTCCGTCTTTGATCATCTCCCACAGGGTCGAGGCTGGCAGCAAAAACAACGTCCGCCACTGCCATTCTTATCCAGTAGACGTCCGCTGCATCTTGTTCAAATGCGCCAGTCAAGATGAGAAATTCATAGAAATTCAAGACAGATGACTTCAGGGTGTCCTGAAAAGTGCTGGGAGGATGAAGCCCTGAGGATTTTCCAGGACAGCAGCTTTGTCGTGGTGAAGGTGTTGGACGAGTCCCAATGTGGATAATGTATGATAATGTGGTAAGGTAATCAAAGCGTGTCAGCAAGTGAAAGTCCTCCACTTCCATCTCAACCAACCTGTTGAGCCGTCCGGGAGTGACGTTGGACCCACTGCTTTCCAAGATCTTATGCAAGGATGTCAATGCCGACTTCGTGTGCCAGAGTGGCGATGGAAATTTCGTTTGCAGTCAACGTGCAGTCATTGTGCTTACTTTCATATGATTTTTATTGGTATTTTATGATATTTTATGGCATTTTATGCCTACCAAAACTTGTATTGATTCAGTGTTTGTGCTTCGAGCCAGCAGCCAGCATGGTCATGCGTGCAGATCCCGCCCGCGGCCTTGGCTGGACCATTCTGATGCAAAATTGACCTCGCGGCGCACCATGAGAGAACCAAACCGGCGAAAATAGAAAGATGAGCTTGGTAAGAACAGCAGTCAGGTTGTTTGCATAGCCTCCACTGGACTTGATTTGGCTCGATGAAAGACTCAGTTTGAATGTGTGAAAAACAAAAGACTTCACACTCAGTACTTCGTTCCCTGCTGAGTTTTCCATTGTGTTGCATTCCGATCGTAGCTCTATTAGCTCTTGATAGTTGCAACAAACGCTTGCCAGGACGCAAATTTGACAAAGTCAACAGACGGCGTGGATCCAAGTCCAGTGGAATTTGGAATTGGCAATGTACCGCCAGGCTTTGGGTCTTTCCCAATGCTCGAATGCTTGAACTCATACTGTCATACACCTTACAACATGGAGAACATAGATAACATATGATTCAGATGATAAAATAGACTACTGTAGCAGTTTGTCAGGCCATGCATTTTCTGTGTGCGGCTCCCTTGCGGCGCCGAGGCATGACCCCAGCATCTGCCGCTGCAGCTGGGCGACATGAGGAGGTCTTGGACTTGCTGTCGGGAGCCCAGGGAAGCCTATCTTGGAATATCCCACATGTTCGATATCCCATGATATGCATATATCATGTCTAGGCGTATAGGTCATACAGACTAGTTTGGAGAATTATATTATATTTTATGATTTTGTGTGATATCCATTGATTCATACCACGTTGCTGAAAATAGGTTTGCGTGATTAGACAGAAGGCAAAATAAGCCCGCTGATATTCTTATGAAATACGCTCATAAAAGATAGCCGATCTCTTGTCACAATCTCGTCATGATTGATTCGTCCACAGAAGATGGACTATACTACTCTTTGATATGCTGTACTTGAGAACAAAGACGCAGGAACTCTTGACTCTTCAAGCACACCGAGTCATTCACAAAGCCATTGTATGATGGTTGCCTGTTCCTGCTTCTACTTGTGGCACTTCCTGTATCCCCTAAAAATGCTCGCACATTCGTGTCCAACCACTTACAACCAAGTAGCTGAATACGTCCGGGTTCTCTATTGGAGGCGCATGTCCATGTTGCCCTGCCAAGGCTTGAAGGGAAAGCAGACCCGAACTTGGCCAGCGCCGATGGTGGCACGCCACTCTTCATGGCCATCCAGGTGGCTCCATACGCTCGAAGCATCTCGAAGCCATTGGCCATCAATTGTCCATGTCTGAAGGGACCATTAGATTCCAGTTTTGAGTCAGTCTGCTGAAAGATTTCGTCATTGTGACAAAGTGGCAGTTTTAAGACGTTTGAAGATTTTTCAATGAAATGCAGAGCAATTTTCATTTCCACCACTGGAGCGATAGTCAGTTGCAGGCGGGTCACTACAATCTTGTGGAGCGGCTGCTGCAAGTTGGGACCCCTGAGGAGACTTTCGTTTCCAAATGTGCTGTGGTCAGCAGCAGTGTTGCCCTATGTTGCCTTCCTTGTTGTGTTCACATTGTATGACATAAGACATAAGCATACATAAGCTCTTGATACAGAAAGGCTTGCACACAAGTCTAGACTAGTGAAATGGCGGTGTTTTTCCTGCTCCCAAGATTGTCCTCCTCTGATACTCAAGTTGCAGATGCAGAGTCATCTCCCTTGAGTCTTTCCGAGGCCCGAGCAGACCCCAATGGTGCTGACAGGAGTGCGCAGACACCAGTGACATACCCAACTCAACAGACAGGTCATCATGTGTTTGGATGTCTCTGAGGAAGTGTGCAGGACTCGCATGTTCATCTTGCAGTGCACAGACACATTTTTGAGGTGCAGTTCCTGACCCTTGCGCTCTTGCACAAGGGTGAGTCTGCCTGGGCCCAAGCAGAAAGGAAATCCTTGTTCACCTCATCTCACCTCACCAGGTGTGTTGGCTGAACATTTTTGAGTACACTTTGAATACCCGTGCTTGTCGAGGACCACGATTTTGAGCACGCCTACGAAGCCCTCGAAAAGGTCCTGCGTGTGCGGAACTTGAACATGTTTGGATATTGTATGCTATATTGCAAAGATGGCAATTGCTTTGTCAGTGAACATTTCGCAAAAAAGTGGGGAAGTCCTGGCTTACTCAAAAAGAGGTGCAAACGCACGAACATACACACACACACACACGCACATCGGCACATATAAATACACAAACCTCCTTTCTTTCCCTTCTCATGCTAAGCCAGAGTTGTCCGTGGATGTTTCAACTTGAAGAAATCATTTAATGAAAGCTCCAAGATGCTGTCCAAGGCAGGTGCGGAACCGGATCGGGTGAACGATAGCAGCAACGCTGCGGCCCTTCTTGCAGCAGCGGTGAATGACAGCACCGACGTCGGAGTGCTCAGCTGTTGGCATCAAGGTACATTGACATGAGCGCATATAGATATGCTGACAGAGCGAAGTGATGTTCAGTCATATTCAGTGATATCCTGAAGTTAGGCAAGGGATCATCAATGTTCAGCGCGCGGTGTTCTAGAGCTGATCGAGTGCGGATGCATTTGCAACCTCTAACCTTGTGCTCCACAGTCTTACATGGCTGCAAGTCGATACGAGGCTTTGGAACTGTTGCTGGATGCAAGGGCAGATCCAAATCAACGTGATCCGGAATATCAGGACTGAGCAGTGTTGCACTCTTCTTTGATTTGTTAAACTGTACAAAGCAGCTTGAAGGACATTGTTCATTCGGTGCCATCAACATGAGGTGTTTTAGACTCTGATGACTGGACTTTTGCATGTCACTGGAAGTGGCACAGGCCCCTGTCTTGTCATGGTCCGCGCAAAATGCGAACGTGCCTTGGATTTGAACAGAAACTGGACAAGATCACTAAGCCAATCCTTCTCCCCATTCAGCACAATGACCCTCCAGTTCCGGGTAGCCGTGCCTGGGACAAGAGAGACAAGACTGGAAACTGCCAAGGTGGATGCCATCACTGCATTGATCAACCATCGAGCAGATGTCAATGCAGTTTCAGGAGCTTGGATAAGCTTGTCATGTTTACTGTACCAGAATCATTGCATGTTTGCTGTACCAGAAATTGTTTTGAGGAGGTGAAACAGCTCTGGACATCACCAAGGGCTTGCTTGAAGCCACGGAGCCACGGGCGGGCGTTTTTGGAGGGTGGGCCTGTTGCATTCTGTCACAGCAATCTCTTTAGATCTCTGTATGCTCTTCAGGTTTTGACCTTGACAGAAAGCCTGAGGCATGCAGCAGATTGAGCACAAGTTACTACAAACACTTTTTCGCTTGAGCCATTTGGCTCTTGAACACAGGGGATGGTGACAACCCTTTTCTCGGCGATGGAGCCTTGCCTCACCATGCCAAGCAAGCTCTTCATTTGCTCTAGGTGTGGCTTCGCCAGCCGCATGTGCATCGACTGTCTCAACCATGGATGGTGTCCCAAGTGTCAAAGAGCAGACGTACCACTTGGGGACGCCTATTCGGAGGAAGAGAATGCGGAGGATGCAATCCAACAGTCGCTTCTCATGGAGAGAATCCAGAGATGTTTGCTTCAGCTACAACCACCCGCGCAGATGCGAGTCTATCTTCTTTCTTAGCCATTACCATGGCAAGCAGGGAGAAGAATTGTGTTTTTGAGCAGGCAAATGATTGCTTAGAGACCCCAAGCAAGCTTTTCATTTGTTCTACGTGTGGATTCTCAACTCAGATGTGCATCCACCGTCTCAACCGTGGATGGTGATGCCTTTTCCGAGGAAGAAAATGCAGAGGATGCAGTCCAACAGTGTCCTACTCAGAACTCGACTGTAGTTGTCACCTCTGGTGGCAGCTGTCAGTAACGAGTTAGAGATGTTGAACGCCATCAACGGCGCTGAAGATGTAATAGTGGACTGCAGCTGACATCTTTGGTGGCAGCTGTCAGTTCCGATTTAGAGATGTCGAACGCCGTCAACGGCGCTGAAGATGTAATAGTGGACTGCAGCCGACATCTTCTGTGGCAGCTGTCAGTTCCGATTTAGAGATGTCGAACGCCATCAACGGCGCTGAAGATGTAATAGTGGACTGCAGCTGACATCTTCTGTGGCAGCTGTCAGTTATGATTTAGAGATGTCGAACGCCATCAACGGCGCTGAAGATGTAATACTGGACTGCAGCTGACATCTTCTGTGGCAGCTGTCAGTTACGATTTATATAGAGATGCTGCACGCCATCAGCGGCCCTGAAGATGTATAGTGGACTGCAGCTGACATCTTCGGTGGCAGCTGTCAGTTATGATTTAGAGATGTCGAACGCCATCAACGGCGCTGAAGATGTAATAGTGGACTGCAGCTGGCATCTTCTGTGGCAGCTGTCAGTTTCGATTTAGGGATGTTGAACGCCGTCAACGGCGCTGAAGATGTAATAGTGGACTGGAGCTGACATCTTTTGTGGCAGCTGTCAGTTATGATTTAGAGATGTTGAACGCCGTCAACGGCGCTGAAGATGTATAGTGGACTGTAGCTGACATCTTCTGTGGCAGCTGTCAGTTACGATTTAGAGATGTTGAACGCCGTCAACGGCGCTGAAGATGTATAGTGGACTGTAGCTGACATCTTTGGTGGCAGCTGTCAGTGATCGGGCTTGGTGGATTTGATGGGATTATATAGTTGTTTTATTGGCCCGCATTGGCCTTCTGCAATTGGATGGTCTAGCAGAGTCCCAGGAATCCGTGGAAAAATGAAGTGTCCGCTGTAGGTGGAAGAGTGACCCTGATAGTTTTTATCCAGCAGTTCCCAGAGTGTTGCACTTACACACTATGATCTCCAACCACTCAAATACAGTGACCAAGACCGTGAAAAGCCAAGGCTGCCCAGAGTTCATGTGCTAGACACTGTGATGATACATGACGTGCCTTTGTTCAAGTGTTACTGCCTGGCGCTTCAGGAGTATGCTAAAGCCTGCTTTGAGGCTGGAGATTGCTTTGTGCAAGAAGCTCTGCAGACAGAAACGTTCACGACAAAAACATCATACAACTTCCACAACCCAGTTCAGTATACTAGAAAATAAGGATGACCGGAAGCAATTGTGGAACAACCATGATCAGAACAGCTTGGATGTAAAACAAATGGAACACAGATTCTAAATGATAGGAAAACCACAGAGCAGTCACTGCGCAAATGAAGAAATGACGACAGATCATGAAGATGCATAGCTGCACATACTAGAATCATGCACCATCAATGCAAACAAGCTTCAAGACATCCCTATCAGGACTTTCATATTTAGTCATGGAAGTCCAGCCAGGGTGGTATTTTTTAGTTCAAAACAATGAGCATTGGCTGCATTCCTCAAAACTCATTTGCACTCAGTGTTGAGCTCTTGTTGTCCATGTTTCCAGCCTAAACCACCATGAGATTTAGATCTGGCAGGTCTTGAAATCTTCAGGCGCCAAGGAGTACAAAGACCTCAATGGATGAGCAACAAACCGATTCTGTGGTGTAGATTAGGTGGATTAGCTGGTTTAGATCCTTTTTCCAAGACAGTCATAGACTGTCGAGTTAATGGCATGCCCGTTGAAGTCTCGTGCTCTTTCGCTTCCTTCGATTGGAAAACTCAAGGAATTTGGAAGAGTATGTTTGAAACTTGCATTTTCTCACTCCCTTGGCTTCAGTTCGGAGGAGCTGATTGGAATCCTTGACGTTTCTATAGCATCGGTACCAGCTGGAAGGGGCGTAGAGCAGCTTCAGCAGGTTTCCTGGGCCTGACCCAAGGAACCCCTGTCGTGGTTCAGTGCTTGGTTTTTGGTCCTTTGGCCCGTGCTAATGTTTCCAATTGGGGCTTCGCAGCGATGGTGTGGTAGCCAACGAGCTTGAGCCCATCATCATGATGAGATCATCCAATCTCTGTTTGCATGTCTGGCAATGCCACTATGGTTGCGAATCCTCGAGCTGGAAATGTCCAGAAGCACGAAGTGCTCCTGGTATCTCGTGGTACTCGTGGCGGCTGAAATCCCAACTTGTTCGAGTTAGCTCAAACATCCTTCAGCAGCTGGGAATGGATGCACGAACACAGCAAAACATCAGAAAACAATGGAAAACCATTATTTCACCATATTTCCAACTATTTCCTTTTACTCGTGAGGTTTGATTCCGCCTTGGAATGGAAACGGCCCTTCGGTCAGTCTGTAGTCTGAAGGCAACTGGCCTGGGCACTCCACATGGAGCCAACGTCGAAAATGTTGTGCGAAATCTGGAAAGCGACTGGCGAATCAAATGTAAAAGTTTGGGCTTTGCCCCATGCATGTTCGGATCCCTCTCAGGTGCTTGCAGGTCGAGGACAAGCTGATGCTGACGTGGGCTGGAACCTTGATGAGCCTTGTCTGAGCTTGAATCAGACTGCAGCTCACAAATACTGTAGTTTCTGCAGGGTTTCCTCCATGCTTATTTCATTTGCGCCTCAAGAATTGGTGTAGGTCTTTGCTGGCACGATGACAGCTTGACCAGTCCAAACTGCTTTTTGGCTCAATCTGAGAGCCTTGAACTTGGGTGCTTGAGCGCTCTTGAAGCTGGGGAATGACTTGGTGAGGGATTTCACAACGATACTGTAACATACTTTGGCAGCATTCAAAGCGACGGGAGCAGCACTTCAAACCATCAGCTGAGATACTTGTAGCGGACAGATTGGAGCAGGTTTGTGAAAGCTTGAATTTGGATCCCTGACAGATGCAAAAACATGTGGATCATCTCCACTCCATCTAGCTACAGTACGAACACTTTCACAGTGATATTCAGCCTGGCTCCGCTCTGGACTCCATTAGCAAGCAATGATTCGCAATGGTTTCAAATGGCAAAGCTCCATTTTTTATCCAGCTGTTGCTGATTGGCTTTCTCGCACCGTGGCCATCACAGGCAGGGTGCAAAGGTTCGGAGCAGGAGCGGCAACTAAGTATGTAAGGTTTTAAGTAGCTGAGCATGCATCCATTGGGGGCTGGAATACTCTCAACTCAGATGTCGATCACAGAAGGGACTGCTTTTGCATGCGCGGCTTCAATGACAGTTTTCAGGTCTTGGCACGCTGGCAGCAAGTTCAACATCGTTGTTTGCGAGCTGTGGATCTGGAATTGCGTAGGGCTTGCCCAGACTCGAAGCCAGACTTGGCACGTGCCACATCGCCCGTCCAGAATTTGGAGCAACAGTTGCATTGGCATTTTCGGTGCAAAGATACTACGTAACTAACATACACACACCAGTGAACGGTAGATGCTTTCTCAACTTGGTTTCGCAGTGATTGGCACATTTCTTTGCAGTCTCTTTTAACCACAGCAGCAATGATATGATTGTTGGGACGCAAAAATTATTCTTGGAAGATGGCTGCCCACAACAACCTGAAGCTGCTGAGGTCGTAGCAAAACGATTGTGGCTCTTGGAGTTTCAGGCTCTGGCAAGAGCACGTCGGAAGCTCGGCCAAGTCTCGGTGTTGTACCGACACCTTGCCTTGTCAACTGAGTTAGACTCCCGGATGTAGCAGTATAGCAGCCAATCGGACTGACTTAGCAATCGGGGTCCAAAACTCAAGAATGACCAACCGCCGAGGGCAAGACTCAGGCATGTTTGTAAATCTGCTATGGACCTGTGGACCCAACAAGTTTCCATTGCCACCTGCCATTGTTTGTCATCTTGAGGCTGTTGAAGCTCTTGGCAGATGGCACACCTGAAGCTGCCGCAGAACTGACATGTCCAACGGGCTGAGGAGGGAGACTGCCAGGTCACGAATTACTGTACATTGCTATCCTCTGAATGCTGGTCTTACTGGGACAGTCTAGGAGGTAAACGAAGATTGCGAAGAACCAATGTGAAACAGCACTCTGTGACTCAGTAATTATTTCATCCTCAGTAGAGTGTTCAATCCGCGATGAAAAACAGGGATCACCCCTCCGGATGAGGATTCGTGGCTGCAGCACTGCAGCCAGAGAGCCAATGGAGTACAGTTAAATATTACTTATTCAGACTTATTCATCTTACTCTTATTTGACATTTAGTTGTTGCTCTGAAACACTTCACACATTCACTGTTTTCGCTCCAGGGCGAGTTCTTCATGGATCCATCTTTGCGACGGCCTATGCAGGTCTACATCTGAGCCGAGTCTCAAAAAACTTTGCAAGCAGTTTTTCCTTCCTCCCTCTCCCTCTCTCTCGCAGCAATCCAAATTTTTCATGAATGTAATTAGTTATGAAGGCAGCATCTCTCAAGCCAGCCATCAGCAGAGCAATTTGTATAAACTGTAGGTCATAGATGGGGACGCCATTCGTGCCGCTGCAGTCTCAAAGCTCAGCCAGTGATTGAATTCAGCATCTCGAATTTGTGTGAAATATAAAGACTGCAACCGGCATGACAACTGCCTCCGTGACCAAGACATCCCTTATGTATCATTGAACCTGCTGTAGCTTGCTTACCGTGCCTGACCATCGGCGTATCTTTATCGCACGCTTAGACAGTTTGATATAAACTGCTAGATGGCTGCATCTCTCTGGCTCAATCTTTCACCGTAGCCTTGTAGTTCGTTCTTCGAGGTTGAAGCTAGTCTCAAAGCACGGTTGGCGTTGCTCCATTGGCGGAAGAAATGGGCAAGGAGGACGGGAACAAAAAGAACAAGAACTGGGTCTGGTATGAGAATGCTGTCGGGGAGTGCTTGAAAGATGTATGTGGCAAGGACAAAGTCACCAAACCGAAGTTCAGGGCGACCGACCGCCAAGACAATGACACCTGTCATGCAGAACAGCATAGTCACTGCTCACCGTCCTCCAAAACAAGCAATCCTGATTGGATCATGGATATGCCGGATTGCAGGTGGGTCGTTGATGCCAAGTACTACTCGGCAAGCAAAGTGAATGCACATGACGTGGACAAGTTGCTGTCCGACAAGAAGTCGCATGGGGCCAAGATCGGCATCCTCATGGTGTATGTGGACTCATGCTCCCTTCCAATCTCTCCAAACGTGCAAGAGATGGCACAATAGCACGGCATCCTGATCGTGCCCTACACAGGACAGAATCCTGACAAGAAGTGTATGGCGTTTCTCAAAATGATCAAGAAGAGGGCAAACTTTTCTCGCCAGGTGCAAGAGGGCATGAAGCTCATCAATGCAGGCCAAGTGGAGGACGGCTTGTCAAACAGTTCGAGAGATTTCAGGAACAGCAGGCCCACTGCCGTTTGCGGGTGCTTCCTCTGCATCTATGGCGCTATTTATTGTCCTAGGCATACTCACGAATGGCACTTTGGCTGGAATGGCAAGAGGAGGGCTCCCAAACATGATGAGCTGCATCAGCGCATCCACCTTGGCATCCAAAGCTGGCTCAGCAGCAGCGACTGGCGCATCGGGCACATTTGGGTCTGGTCAAACATTTGCTGCTGCCAGCGAATTTTTCTGCTGCCAGCAGTGTTTCTACTGCCTTTGCCGTTGCTGCTGCTGCTGCTGCTGTGATGATGAGTTTAGCCGCTGTGGAAGCTATTGTTTTGGGAGCAAAGCAAGCACGCGACGCCCATGCAGCCCTGCAAGCGGCAAGGAAGGTCAATGAGTACCTCGAGCAGTCAAGCAAAGAAGTGGCTGAATCTGAAGCCCAGCTTCACCACCTACGGAAAGAGCTTGATGAGTACTTGGGGATTCTTGGTGGAATGGATGCAAAGCTGAAAAAAGGTGGGAAAGAGAGCTTCCGGGCACTTACTGAATTGAACCTCTTAGTGGCAGAGGAGATTCCAAGTCTTCTGAGCAGGATCGAGGATGTTGCGCAGAACATGTGGAAAAAGGCAGAGCACTTGAAAGAAGATTTGGAAAATGCTGAAGGGCGAGAACGCAATGCAAGGTATGAACAGGCTGACAAGACAGTTGCTGCCGTTGGATCTGGTGTGGTGAGTGGCCTCGGTGTAGGTTTGTTTTTCCTTGGCATTTTTTTCCACCTATCCTTGCAATCACTATCCCCATGGCAATCAGAGGGACTGGCGCAGCTGTGGGAACAGGGTTTGCTGCAAATTTTCATGGCAAGACGAAGAAGCTCGCACAAGAGCAGATTCAAAGAATCAAGGATCTGATGGGCAACTTGGAGGAAGTTAAGCGAACATGTCTCAATCTCCATGCAAAGGTGATAAACTTGCTGCAGTCCGCTCTGCAGATGCTGTTTGCTCCTCCGAGCAAGTTGTAGAGCAAAATCCTTCAGGGTCTTTGTGACAGAAAAACTGTTCCGGCTTTCTGTAGCAGCTTATGAAAGTTTCATGAGCTTTGGCTTTGCAGCTAGTGCTCAGAAGACACAGGCACCCACAGGCAAAAATAGTTGAAAGGCTGATTCGCGCGCAGGTCCGCAGTGCTTGGAAGGCTGCACAGCCCCATGCAAAACAATTGCAGCAACAACCAACCATTACTGGGCTTCCGCGAATTTCAATTTGTAACCCAGTTTGAGAAGCGTATAAGGATTCCTACCTTTCGGAATCGCGGCCATGAACTGGAATTACACATCATTGAATATTTGTCCTGGATGTTCGTTTCGCAAGGTTCCCAGCGACATGGAATTGCAAGAGGTCAAAGCCTGGTGACTGGGCGGAACATGTGCGACAGACGATGATAGATGTTTCTTTTCCATGAACAGTGATGAAAGACATGCCAGTCAGAGGCTTCACACTCAGGATGGCGTCCTTCAGGGTTTGCCGCATCCAGCCCTCACATCAGCAATCAAGTTCCTGAAGTTTTTTATTGAGATCCAATGGCCCCTAAGAATCGGTTCGTATGTAGAACTTACCGCATTTTCTTTTTCAACATCTTCCAAACCATGCATTTGAATCCTGGAGTGCTTTGATGACACTTATCCACGCTCGTCAAGCAGCAGTCGCATCACTTCCAAGGGGTGTTGAATCCTCTCCCAGATCAGCCAGATCAGTGAAGTGGAAGGTGCCATTGCGGCGTGCCGATGTGCATGTTTTCCTCTGGAGTCCAAATTTGATCATATTTATGGAGAGTTGATTTTGCGCATGCGTTGCAAGAAGAAGTCTTGTGCCAGCAGAAGTAGTACCGACAAGACAAGACCGTCTGTGAGTTCACTGAGTGCTGGATCAATCAGCTATTGATTGGGAGTTTGGAAATGAGCTGGCAAGATCACTTCAACATGCTCTAAAGACCAAGCACTTGGTTACGTTCGATTTCATGCTTGGCTGTACATGTTCAAGTCAAGATGATAGAGATAGATTGCAGGGAGTAGTTAGTAGAGGTCCGAAGTTCCAAAGGCTTCAAGATTTTGTAGTGGCCGCAGTACCATGAACCTCAAAGTGATGCATCTTGGTGCCCCGACAGCCATTCATTTCCCTTTTCCACGGTATCCTGCTCTGTCCAATCTCTGTCCCATGGACAGGCTCGCTGTGCTCACGCTTTGCTTCCGACTCAGTTTCTTTGCCTTGCTCCTGAGAAAAACAAGACGCTTCAAGATATCTCAAGATTTGCAACTGCAGAAACAGAGGCTTGCCTTTCATTTCCTAGCTCAGTATTTCGTCAAGTCAGTGAGTGAAGACGAGCGGAGTTGCAAAGGGCTCCAAGTCTTTAAACATTAGGGTCCATCGCAGTCGTTTTCACTATGTTATCTCGATATTATCTCGATCCAATCCAAGCAGGTCCAATTCAGACTCACACTGCTGTGACACTGCTTTGGCATTTGGCGCAAAATGCAAAGTGCGAAAGGATCGGCTTGCCGTGATGAGGTTTGAGTACCCTGGGCTATTGCTTTTGGATGAGGCCAGGTCCCTGAGTCCGCTCAAGGTTACAAGCAAGTCGGCCACCCCACGGTCAGAAGCTGTCAGTTTCTGCAGGTCTTGGATGTGATGCCAAGGTGGGTCGGGTTTAGCCAAATTGGTCAGAGAAAAAGAACCCCTCAATCCAGATGGATAAACCCTTATAAATCATCACAAACCTACTGTACTTGACGCATTGTCTTGGGAGGTGTCACAAAAGTGTCCAGGTTAACTTATGCCACATAGTCTGACTGCAACTGGAATCTAACTTGATCAGTCGGTGCGAATTTTATCCGATTTATCATCGACCACGTGATGTGTGTGCGTGCGTGTGCTAGCCTGTGTTTTTCTTCCACAATCTATGTGTGTTGCAACTACGAGCAACTCAATTCCTTAGTTGCCAGGCCGCTACGTTTGCGTTTTGCCGCAGATATTTGCTTTGCAGTGGGATTCCCAGAATAGGACATTTCAAAGATTTAAACATGTATATATTGAATTAGCTTCTCCAGAGTGTCAAGAGGGGTCACACATGCTTCAGAGGACAAGGAAAAAAGCATGCGAGATGTGGATGCAAGATAATGTAAATCTTTTTGAAATATTTTCAAATAGTCATAGAGTCATAGAGTCACAAGCAGCTGCATGCGGTTTGCGAAGTGCACCTAAAGGCTTGAATTGGGAGATTACCATACCATATCTCTACCAGTGTACAATAGTACATGGATAAAACATGATAAAACCTAAGCCATGCAACCCACAAGATCCTACAAGTTTGAGCAGAAGAATCCTGCATGATGCTTCACAATGTTTGTCATTGGTGCTTTCTTTGCGCTCTAAAAGTTGCTTTCTCAGCTTCCAAAGTTCATTTGTAACTGGACTAGAGGCCGCAAAGTCTGGCTTTGCAGTGGTGTCGGCGACGCACTGTGCCTCGAAAGCAGAGGATACCACCAGAGGGTCGGGCCAGCTATGATGTGCTTTTTGAAATGCCAATGCACATGCTATGCACGTGCTACGCACATGCTATGCACTGTGCACATGCTATGCTCTTTGTATGTGGTCTCCCTGACATGCACATGCACAAGTAAATGCGCTTCGAAGATGTTTTCCTTTGAAGTGACGGCTCACTTTGAGTACACCAACCCCAGGATTTCGGCAGTATCATGATTAATTGCTGGCAATTGATTTTGATGCGAAGTCATGCGAAATGGCAAAATCATTAGCTAGCTTGCAAGTATGAGGTTTGGCGGCAGACATCAGCTGGCTGCGAGAGTCATGCCAGGAGGCACCGGCTGCAATGGACTGCAAATGAAAGATTTGGATAGATTTCAAACAAGCAGGAGAGTGGTACTACACTTGCACGGTTTGCAAAAAGAGCAAAACGCCAACAAGGGGATTTACGTGGATTTATATGGATTTATCATGTACGCTGCATGCTGTATGATACATGATAAATCCATATTAGTATGCAAGAGTACCAATCAAAGAAGATCGGACAAGGTCCCCTCAGATTCAGTCAAGCTATGTATCAGGCATTGTGCCGGATTTGCTGCCCGGGCAGATGGATTGATCAAGACCTATCAAGACTCAACATTGCCAAAATTCATTTGAATATCAAAGTAATCAACCGTGTTTTCAGGTGTTCAATTGTCATTGAGACAGGAGTACCAGGACCTTGGCCCAATTTGAGAGGGATGCAGTGGTTCGTTGCTGAGTTGAGGTTTGGATCCTGGAACATGGCGAAGTACGATGCCTTTGTCTAGAGCCTGGCACTGTTGGCTTCGCTGAAAGACAGCATTGATTCTGCAGAGATTCCAACCTTCAAAAGCGACATGACTCAACTTGAGGCCCTCAGACACAAAGCGACTTTGAAGAGATTGAACGATATGCAGCTCTGCGCTGCCGTACTTCCTGCATGCTTGAAGTGGGCAACGCATTTTGGGCTGGGGTAAGTTCTGATTCCGTCAGCGCACCTCGAAGATGACTAGAGTCATTGAAACTAGAAATCATTGCGCACAACAGAGAGAGCAAGAGGAAATTTGTTCATCTAGTTCGCCAGCAGCACCGGTGCACAGCATTTGCCCCGGGTTTTGTTTCGTTACACATGTCAGGTATGGGAAGTGTCAATCCTTGACTCGGAGGAAAAGTGAGATTTGTTCAAATGTCAACAAATCCAGGCCATGCCTTTGACCAATTGTGTGACAAATTGTTTTTACATCCACCAGAACACCTGGAGGTTGCGTTGAGTTGCTGTACTGTAGTATCCTTTGAAAGAGGAGTTGAAAGCGCCTTGCATGATGTTTCCCCTTTCTCCTTTCCATTGCTTTCCTAGACATTCTTTGCATTTCCTTCTCGTTTGATGTGGCTTGACTGCAGCTTGGAGGATAGATCCCTGATGTTTCCAAGGAGTATATAGTTGCATCATTCCGCAGCACTGAGGATTCCTCCGTGGTCTCAGTGAAGCTTCCTGAGATCAGCTCCGAATTGAAGCCAGGATTGCTAATTCTATCATATAGATTCATATAGTTTGAATTATGTTGAATTTAGAATACGGCATCTTCTTTATATCAGCATTAGCAGCTTTTTGTATTGGTGTTTGTTCATGTTGTGTATTTGATTATCTATGGTAGTAGATTGATACAGACAGTCATATCGTCAAGAAAGGCGGTTGTGTGCAATCGCAGCTTGAATGCACTGTTGGTAATTGAAGATAGAATATGGACTGAAATTATTGAAATAACAAAGCGTATTCGATAGTGTATGCTTCATGGTATACAGTATTGTTGCTGAACCAAAGCTGTTGTTTCCATGCAAGTCTGACATCTCCGATACCAAACTGTCATGCACGAAGTATAAAATTTGCCTGCAACCTTTCGGTAACAAGATCACACTTGATGCTTGAGCTACTTTTTGGCAGAAAAACGTGCTCAAGCAGTGAGATGCACTTGGTGGCATGCAGATATTGTCAGCCTGTGACAAATGTTCAAGACTGTCTGAAAAGATCTATTCCATACTCAGACCTGCCTCTGGCGCTTAAGCTTGCTAGTGGCCTTGAACAGGCTGCGCTGGCCCTTGCCGACATTGCAGAGGTCGATCTGCAGATGTTGTGACGCACCAATGGATCTGTTTCCATCAGTGTCCAATGAAACATTTTAGAACATCTGAAGACATCTTAAAAGGATTGGGAGGAAGTGCTCGTGATTCACATTTGCGCAAGGTAGCTGGGAACCATCAAGACCTTTTGGAGGCCAGGGAAAACTCCAGCGCCGCCTTTCCTCAACCCTAGCAGCTCCAGCAGACCATAGTTTGTTACCACAGCCATTGCCGCCACATGGATCCACAATGATCCACATGTCATGTTTAGAGCACGGTTGCTTCACATCTCCCCAAAGGTCTTTGAGAAGTTGGCCAAGGATGAGCAGGACTCTGCTGGACACCTCAGAAATCAATACACATCTCATCCATTGCATCAAAGATTCATTGAATCCATTTGATGCAAGCATATGTTTTGCATTGTTTTGCTGTGTATTGAAGGATACGACATGATATTTGATGTTCCTTTCATCTCGGCGAATAAATGATTTTCTGGGAAGTGCTTTGTCCGAAGGTCCGGCTCCTTGCCATCAACAACTGCATCGCCCTGGGACGGATTGCATCCGCTCCAGAGTGGAAGGAGAAAAAACTACAGTATGCGCTCAGTATTAAAAAAACAACTATTTTGAACTTGTTTTGCATTTCCGAGACTTAAAAGGTCGAGTCGCAGAGGTGAGATCAAGGAATTTGATTCTTGTTCCAGACATCAGAAACCATCGCACCAAACGGTCTAATGTCTTCATACAAGTGTGGCAATTACCTTGCTAGCAATGAGCAATATGCTCCATCAACATTCTCATTCGCAAACCGTCGGATGACGCAGAGGAGCAGATCATGGAAGTCCTCAGGGCCTGTGCAGAAGAAAAGAGTTGGAGGGTCCGCTACATGATGGTCTGGGTGCCAAGAGATGAGACCGAGCCTATCATGACTCTGAAATATGTTCCGGACAAGAAATGCATGGAGAATGATGTTATATTGTACCGAAATCAAAATAACACCATCGAAGATGTTTTGTTTATTATGTGTGTTTGTTTGTGTTTATTGTGAGAGATTGCTGGTCTCAAGAAATATAGCGACACTCTGGAGAGAGCTCCAGTGAACCAGCTGGTAGAAGCCTAGGCGGACAACGTCAAGGCACTGTGCGAGGTCTTCAAGGACTGCAGCGTTTGGTACCAATCGGACAGGGCAAGTCTGACAGACCTTTGTAAATCAAAAAGACGGGTAGATGCATACAACTGGAGCTGTAGTACTGGATAGTACGGCTGGATTTGTTGGCTCTACAGCACTTTTGTTTCTTTTTGCTGAAAGGACCAAGCAATTGACGTAATCATACCGTCCCTTGGCCATCGATTAAGATCAATGGTTGAACGACTGGCATTTGAACCTGTTCGGCAGTACTACTGTACACCGCAAACTGGACATCAAAGCAGATGAAAGCAGGAGAAATCTCTACATCCCGATTTACTGTACAATCAGCTAAAATTGCCGCAGTACATGCGCTACGCACCACAGGTACTTCACTATATTTACAGATTCATACAGTTTGTTCAGGGTTTCATTTAGGGTTTCTTTAGGGTTTTTTTCCTAGAGTTTTCTACTTTTTCCTAGGGGTTTATGTAAAAAGTGCCTAAAACCAGGATTGCCAGACAGCAGATTCCCTGTACAGGGTCATCAAACACGTCCCTGGGTTTGCAAACCCAGGACATCAAACCCAGGGACATCAAGTGAAAACATGCCAACATAGTGGAAGGCCAGTACTGTAATGATCACAAAAAAAATGTAGGTTCCAACAATCATCCCGAAAGAGTTTGGGTCATAGCACAAGTGCTGGCCGTAGAATTGGAGTGCAAGAAACATTCGGCACCAAAACAAAAGGTTCCTCTCTTGTATACACTGATCGCATCTAATCCTTGATGTCTTCAGACAAGCTAACACCTTGGCACGTTGGTGATCCCTTTTCAGCATAGTCACAATATGGACTGCAACCTCTTCTACAGTCTTTTATGTATCATACCGTACCTGCTTGATGTGTGAGGAAGTCTTGAATTGACATGAACATGCAGATTGTGTCCTGATATTTGGACATTGGAGGTGTCACCAGTCCCAGACCTAAGCACGCTCCAAGGCTTTACCTGCGCCTCCTAGTTGATGCCGAAGTTGAGGCGAGGGACGGGGCTGCAATAGAGGCAGTATCTGTGATTGCCATGGAATTTTATCTCAACCTCAAGGATGTGCAATGTGTTTGGACGTAGCGCTTCTGCGGTTCTTGCTGTGTCTTGGTAGAGATGATCTTGCAATATCTTGCGGTTTGGAGTTCTGTTCACGTGAAGGTGAGCGAGCCCACTACCAGTCACTAACACGACCCTGTCTGCATTTTCCCAGGTGCGCACCATCGCGGCTGCCCGTGTAGCGGGTGTTGCTGCGGTGAATCCTAGCAAGGTGTGCTGCCTCGGCTTTGGGGCTGTGTTGGGAGGTTCTAAGCATTCCGCATGTATAATTAGATTAGGATTCTTGGATTCTAGATATTGATAAGTTCATTATATAGTGATAGGCATTGATAGATATTGTGAGCTACTGAGCGGCTACTCATTGTATCCATCAGGATGATTCAAATATGGATGTCACCAGTATGTCCTTGAAAGACTTGAAGGTCTGGAGATGTTTGGAGATGTTTGGAGGTTTGAGTCCAGGACCAAAGGAGCTCCTATCAGTTGATGTTTCAGGACTTTCTGGAGCAGCTCATGTTCGACTCCAAGGGGCCACCGGTTCTTGCGAGCGATGGTTGTTGGAGATCATACAGTTGAGCCCACGGAAGTCCCCATGCAACACCATTCAAAAAGGAAATGCAACACCAACAATTATCGTTTTGAAGTAGAATCTCCAAACGCACAATGCAAATACATATTCAAAATCACATGTGAAATACATATCATGAAACACATTCATGATTCATGATGTTGTGACTCGCTTGCAAGTAGAACAGCAACACCTTCACAGACAGTTTCGTTGCAACTCTTAAGGCCTGCTTTGGAGAAGCTGACTGCTCCCAGGGAGCAGTCCCAACATGTTAGGGCCTCCTTGGCATCGTTGGGCAGCCCAGGAACTCACATTTGCGTTTTCTTTACTTTCGTCTCGATTCATAAGCACCCCTTTGATCTCCAAAAATGCTGATGTGAAGCTGTAGGTAGGGCATGCATTCCCGGCCTAGCGCAGAGAAAGACATCACAGCTGTCGCACAAAACAGCTCAAGCATTTTTCAAACAGATGCAGAACCACACAAACCAAACGGGAACAGATAAATTTAGACGTGAACAACACTTGGATCCCAATTGGACTTGTGGATGTAGCTTGGAGTGAACCACTAGATACATAGGCGTGGAAAATCTTCAGCGAGAATGATGCCCGAGACTTTGCCAAGGAGTGTTTTGGAGCTTTGTTCGATCTTTGGGCAACAGCTCACAGTGGCCAGGTTGCTCAGGATGTATAACATCCACTGGATTTGGACACTCTTCACGTTGGAGTATTTCGATGGAGAATCGGATTTGCTGGAGCTCTCCTGACTTGGAAGATGTCGTGAGAGTCTTGCTATGTCTTGCTTTAGTGCCATTAGTTAGTTGGGTGTGTCCTTTTTCAGCACCAAGGATCACCTCATTGACATTTTCCTGCAACTCATCAGGCTGCTGGGGGCTTCACTTTTGGAAGTTGCAAGCTATTGATCGATACCAGTTGCAGTGAAAGTTTTATAACAGTACGTCCTACTAACTTGCTGCCATTTGTTTATATCTACCTATCATCTAGCTACTGTCTACTACCCAACCCATCTACCCAATCCACTGCTGGTTGCAGACTACGCCACTTTTTAGTTGCTTTGTATAGGTTTGCTTGGTGGTTTCTGAGGTGGTTTCTGGGGCAGTCAGTCACCAATTGACCGAACTACTTGTACGAAAGAAAGGTGTCAAAGGAACCATTCAGTTCAGACCTCTGAGACCCTGCCCGAAATGGGAGCTTTCACGGCACAAAGTGCCATGTCACCATCTAATTCGGATGGCCCAATTCCAATTCTTCTATCAGACCCGGTTCCTGCCAAATTCTCCCAGAGCAGCGCAGACAATTAACTTGAGTGTGTATCGGATGCGAATTGGTACTCAGCAGTCTTCTACTATCACAAGGATTCACAAGGATTATACCTGATTCACTGAGAATTCTGTGATGTTGGTTCAGCTAGTGTACCAAAGTCAATGAATTTTAACATAATGTTTTAAATCAGAACTTATGCAATTTGTCGAATTTTGCGAGTTGCATACTGTAGGAATCTATAGCATCCTTTGTGTGACAGGGACGAATGTCCCGAAGTTCGACTTCAACTGCTGAACAACTTGGAGCACCTTTCTTCCACAGTCCTGGAACCCCAGTGCTCATAAGCAGCAGACTGCTGCAGATTCTCCAAGCATGTGGATAGTTAAGGCTGATTAAGGATGCACACTTTTCTAAGACTTGGGATTTGCTTTGAAATCATATCATTGATACTGCATGCTTCCCATGATCCATGAATAACATGATAGAAACTGAGAAAATAAAGCATATTTTGGAGCTGCATTTGTACCTTCTTCGGATACGAAGGTTCAAGCAATCGGCAACAAGCCGCGCTTTGACAAATGGATGCAAATGGGCAGCACGCCTGAACATGTGTGACACGCACAATATCGAACAGCTACAAGCTGCAGAGCCCCTTGTTCCCATGGGTACCTCATTGCTTCAAGATGATTGAGCCAACGCTTCCTGTTCAATGACCATTCTGATATTAGCAGGGAATATAGGGCTAGGGCATGGTCAATGTGTGAAACACATCAGAATCCTACCAGGGAGAACCGACACATTTGACTCGACCCTCACATTACCTGGACCTTTGAGCTTCTTTCGCTCCAAAAGGAGATTCGAAAGCATCTTGAAGCCATGACTGCCACAGTGGATGCAGTGGACCCAATGGATGCGAGGCCCCACACGCCTCTGTGGACCCTGAAGGCATGCCAGCTGCTTGGATCAGCTGCGTGGGCATGTTTCGGTCGATTTATCAATGTTTTTTGGTCGGACATTGGTGTGACACGCACGGAGGTTGGTATCTTGAGCTTGTCCAACTTGGTGGCAGCCTTCATAGGTCAGCTCTTTTGGTCCATGATCACCGATAGATTGGGAGAGTACAAACGAGTCTTGGTGGGCACGTCCCTTGCAGGGACGGTGATCATCTTCTTTAACATGGTGCCTGCAGTCCAGAGCAGCTTTTGGTTGTTGGCCGCTGTTTCTGTAAGCTCTTCCTTTTTTCTCTCGACGGGTGGGCCAATCATCGATGCAATGTGCGTCTCAGTCTTGAAAGAGCAGGAGAGTGAGGAGCAATATGGCGACCAACGTCTGTGGTGTGCTGTGGGTTGGGGTGGCATGAGCCTCATAGCAGGTCAATTGATCGACACCTTCGGCATTTCCTTCATGTTTTGGGGATTCGCTTCAATCCAGTCGATGTATTTGAGTGTGTGCTTGTTTTACATGCCAATGGCAAAAGACCGTGGCCAGCAGAATGAACAGACAGTGAGTCTGAAGCAGTTCTTGACCTTTGATGTGGCTTGGTTCTTTGCCAATCTCTTTGTGTACGGCCTGGCAATGTCAGTGGTCGAGAATTTCTTGCTGGTTTTCCTGAATGAGGACTTTGACAACACTCCAAAGCTGCTCCTAGGAGCAAGCACCGCCATGATGTGCTTCTTTGAAGTTCCAGTCTTCAAGTATGTGGAGAAGGTTTGGGCCAACAACAAAGACCGACTTACATCTGTCCTCATGGCATGCAAAGTTGTTTTGGCTTTTCGTTGCATTTGCTACACTCTGCTTCCAGCTAGCAATCCGTGGCTGGTACTTTTAATCGAACCCTTGCATGGCTTCACATTTGCTGTGCCTCGTGTGCTGAATTTGGTGAGGAGTTTCTTCTCCCCTTTTGCATACCTTTCCTCTATTTTAGCCTTTCTAAGTTTCACGGATACAAGAAGAATGTTCTGCAGAACTGTAGAGTATGCGACTCAGGACCTGTTGGCTACATGATAATGGCCATGATAATGGGATAGACATCCAAACTTTGCTGCACTTTACTTTCAATTGCTCAGGAGTGTTATTTGTTCATTCTTGAATTAGTGATCATATGTGATCATTATAGATGAATTTATCATAGTAGATAAATCATTCATGTTTGGATTGACGAGAATTCATTTTATGATTTTCATTGTTCAATTTTTCTGCTTTGCCTTCAACTTCCTTCAACTTCCCAAGGCGATGTGGTCTGCCACCGTGGAGTATGGCCAACGAATAGCTCCTCCTGGCTGTGTGGCTCGAATGCAGGCCTTGGTGAATGGTCTCTACAGTGGGGTGGCTATGGGCCTTGGCACTGCCATGTGGGGTCCTTTGGTGATGCAACCGCCAAAAGGCTTGGGATTTTGGAACTGCTTTCGACTTGATGCTGCAGCCATTGTAATTTGGGGCATCATTTGGCAGATGGGTCTGATGATCAGACGCCGAAGCAAGGCAGCCAGAAGTGCTGCCATGATTACCGCTGAACAGCCTTTAGCTGAGATTTCCCCCAGCGCGTAGGACTTTGTAAACACTTTTGGGCAGGTCCTTCGCTTTTTGCTGGAAGCATCTGGAAGCTCTTGAAATCTTTTGCGACTTTGAAAAATGAACTGACCGATGCTTTCAATTCCAGCCAGTTGAGTCATCACGAATGGATGGGGATAGATAGGATCGCGAAGAAGGGAACCACATCCTTTGTTTCCGATGCAAAATTCATGACCTACTCGTACCAGTGACCAGATCAAATTGAATGCACAAACATTTTCCATGTCCACCTACGAAAGAAAGAACTGGCAGGCTCTCATCAGGGGATATCGAAGACCAGTCAGGCTATTCCTTTTCCCTACCGACTGGTTCAACACATTCTCCAAGACTAACTAGTTGTCAGGCTGCTGGGTGGCGGCCCTGCCTGATGTCTTGCGGTGAGCTGTCAATCAGAGCATCCAACAGAAAACAATACCTTCAGATACCTTCAGCAACACACTGCAACAACATTGATGTGCACATGCACGGTGCTGCTGGATGCTGCTGGATGCTGCTGGATGCTGCTGGTAATCCCTCTGCAATATGCTTCGATTGATCTGATCAATCGAGTGAAAGGCAAGCAGATATGCTTGACGCATTTTGACACTGCTTGATGATGTACTCTTGAAAGCAGCCATTTCTTACTATAAGGGGATATCGAAGACCAGTCAGGCTATTCCTTTTCCCTGCCGACTGGTTNATGATGTACTCTTGAAAGCAGCCATTTCTTACTATAAGGGGATATCGAAGACCAGTCAGGCTATTCCTTTTCCCTGCCGACTGGTTCAACACATTCTCCGAGACTAGTTGTCAGGCTGCTGGGTGGCGGCCCTGCCTGACATTTTGCGGTGAGCTGTCAATCAGAGCATCCAACAGAAAACAATACCTTCAGATACCTTCAGCAACACACTGCAACAACATTGATGTGCACATGCATGGCGCTGCTGGATGCTGCTGGATGCTGCTGGTAATCCCTCTGCAATATGCTTCGATTGATCTGATCAATCGAGTGAAAGGCAAGCAGATATGCTTGACGCATCTTGACACTGCTTGATGATGTACTCTTGAAAGCAGCCATTTCTTACTATAAGGGGATATCGAAGACCAGTCAGGCTATTCCTTTTCCCTGCCGACTGGTTCAACACATTCTCCAAGACTAACTAGTTGTCAGGCTGCTGGGTGGCGGCCCTGCCTGACGTCTTGCGGTGAGCTGTCAATCAGAGCATCCAACAGAAAACAACATTTAGATACCTCCAGCAACACACTGCAACAACATTTGTGTGCACATGCACGGTGCTGCTGGATGCTGCTGGTAATCCCTCTGCAATATGCTTCAATGATTCTGATCATGCTTGACGCATCTTGACACTGCTTGATGATGTACTCTTGAAAGCAGCCATTTCTTACTATAAGGGGATATCGAAGACCAGTCAGGCTATTCCTTTTCCTGCCGACTGGTTCAGCACATTCTCCTAGACTAGTTGTCAGGCTGCCGGGTGGCGGCCCTGCCTGACATCTTGCGGTGAGCTGTCAATCAGAGCATCCAACAAGGAGTGAATTTTCAACTGTTCAATCTGCGAGTGAATTAGTCCAGGCATTTTTTTTCAACATTCTTTAAACAACATTCGATTCCTGGAATTACAAATAGTGGCTCAAAGTATCTCAAAGTGTAGTGCAGCAACTGAATCCGGCTCTGGCCGCCTGTGCGCAAAGTTTGGACCGAAGAGTTTCATTAACCCTCATCACCAGTATCGTCACCGCCCTCGTCATCCTCACCATCATTGTTCTCGTCCTTCTCATGCCCATCATCCTCAGTATCATAATCAATGGGATTACTCCCCAGTACACTGTAATCGATTTGAATTATACCGAGTATTCATTTTATATTTTAGATATCAAAAAGTCTCCTGATCACGTTGCGTGTGGCGGTCACACTGACAATCATGTAACAACACTACCATGCAACCAGACCTTTCCATGCCCAGACCTATTGCCACATATTGCAACCCTAGCCTTTTTGACGTACCACTCTTGCCCCAATATTCTGCCCATTACAGCATCCCCATTTCACAACTGAGGCAGCGCCTTGTTCCAAGCAGCAAGAAATAAACCTTGATCATTGTGGAATTCTTCATGCAGGGCCATCTGGCATTGAATTCCCTTCTTCTACTCCTGTTGTTACCCCCCTCTACCTTTTGTCCACCCCTTCTTAAGTTGGACTGTGGCAGGGTGCGGCTCTCGCCTGCTCGCTTGGGATGAGGTATAGATTCTAAATAAAACGTGATAAAACACATTTTCGTTTCATCACCGCAAACAAAGTAAGACACGCTTCAGTCTTCTGGATGCCCAGGTGGGAGTTGAGGTGCTTGGCCAGTCCTTGCTGCCTTCCATCAAGGCAGGCATTGGCTTCAGCTCAGATTGGATAGAGATGGAACATGATGGACATGATCAACTACAGTTACTGTAAATGTCAGGAAGATGAGCTTTGTCACTTTCTGTCCAGCTACCTTGAGCATTGGTTAGTTGACACAACTACTATACTGTATCCAATTTTGTCATATTATCTTCATGATCCTTTCTCAATTGAAGTCTGGAGTCCAAAGTTGGGTCAAACCGAGTGCTGTGATTCGCCAGGAACTGGGAAAGGACAGGCAGTGGAGAGTACGACTAGCTGTCATTAACGTGATGTCGAGGGCTTAGCAGGATCCTGTGTTGATTTGTGTGTTGATTTGTGTTAGATTGAGCTTGATGAATCACTGAAGCATGATGTATTTGGTGCCAAAGGGTGCCAAAGTGCATTTTGCTTTGCATCTTTGATCATTTTGTGAAGACTAAAGGAGTTAATAGCTGTACTTGCACCTTTGTTGTCCTTTGTTCAGCTGTGCAAGAAGAGAAGGCCAATAGCAAATGTTTTTTCACATCGCCTTGTCTTCACAACCGCCAGAATAACTTGGAGACAGTAACCTGCCTATCAAACATAAATGGCTATGATCAGGTTGCAACAAACCGTGATTCAACAAGCAAACACCGATACCATCTGAAACTCTCTAACCCCTCTCCTTTTTTCCCTGCCTCTTGCATCCTGTCAGGCAGCATGTAAAATTGTCTATCAAAAACAGAAGGACAGGTTGCCCCATATGCCGATAAAACTTGAACCACCTTTAGAAAGTCTCGGCACCAGAGACTCTAGTTGAAACAGTTTACCGCTGAGGCCAGATTTAGCCAAATACCTGGGTGAGGCAAGCTTAAGATTTAGCGAGACTGAGTCTTGCGCTCTTTGTGCCGAAGAGACTGATGCAGATACAGACTGATGGAGATTGTGTCCACGGCAGTTCGCATCACAGTAATGCAAATATTAAGGTATGGTTTCAGCCAGTTGAGGGAGTGGATGGTTCCAACATGATGGCACTGTTCTCACAATGCACAATGTCCCCAGTGAAACCATCCACCCATGGAGGCAAAGTTTACTGCAGAGCTGGGTGCCCTCTTTGGTGGGTGGCTGATGGATCCAGTCTTCTCCGTGAGGTACACCCGAAGCTTGAGAGGAATTTGGAGAGTGGACACACAGTCGACATGAGATCACACAACAGATCACAAGAGGGACCAGATGTACATTGCACTGGAGGATCCCCTTTTGGTCATAGTCTGATCTGAGGTGTTGGTGCTTGAAATGTCATGAGTCATGTGATGCTTCTGTGGCTTGAACTGCTTTCTGGACATATCCTACCGGGCATCATACAGTCAAAACGAACGCCCTCGCACTTCCTAGACATTTTGCTGCTGGCCGGATCAAGCTTCAGTCTAACTTTTAAAGTCAGACCTGGACTCTCAACAAAATGACCAAATTGATCAGTCTCAAATGGCTTGTTAAACCTAAACCTTGCAAGCTGGTCAGTTTGGCTAAAACAGTTCCCATTCCTATCCTCTCTAAAATCCACCGCTGCTTTTTGTGGATTGCATCCGCCTTCAAAACTTGACACACCAATGATCAAACAGATCGAACATCGGAAACATCGGCTTGGGTCAGTCTCCTGCTGCGGGTTGGCCGCGGCACTCTGGCGCCATGAGCCGTGTTGTGGTGTCTCGACGAGGTGCCTGGGGTTGTCCATGATTGGTCATGACAGCTGACCTCTCTGGATGGATCTGATTTGGCATCCCTCTCCCGCAAAAAAAAGGTTTCCGCAGATTTTTTACAGCATTTTTAAAGTATATTCAAAGCAGCAATGCTGTTCCTTGGAACGAAGTGCTTTAAGGGCCAAGGAAAAAGTTGTGAGAGCCCTGTTGTGACGGGGAAGCACCAATCATACTCTCCGATTCTCGGCAAAGATCTGTGAGGCGAAGAGGGCCCTATGGCACCGATTTTGGCGTCAATCCCTGCGCCTGTCGGCTCTGACACTATTTGTCCCTTCACCAGATACCCGAATTGGATCAAATTGAGTCATTGGATCCTCCTGAAATTGCGGGTTTACATTGTGTTGCGATTCGTGGAACAAAAGATCAAAAAGCTAGCAAACTAATTACAGGTCCAAGCCCAAATCATCCCAAATGGTTTTCGACGGCTCTGTCGAAACGGCTATGATTTAAATCGCAATAGATCCCTACGTCACTCCGGACATACCAGGACTGGGACACTACCGGCACATACTGGCACTGTCGTTATCTTGATATCGGTCAGGAGATCCTTCATCAATAGGGGGTCTCTTGTCAATGAAGCAGAGATAGTTGGGTTCTTCAGGTGCTTGGGCAACAGTGAACTGTCCATTTCGTGCCGCCAGGTAGAGATTTCGCCATGGATTGATGCCACACAGGAGATTGATGTTGCGCACTGAAGTCGATGCTGTCAGATACTGTCAGTGCATAATTGTGTTTGCGTATCATTTTGGCTCAGGAGCCATGCCATGTGTGTGACGCATTTGGTGAAGTAAGAGTAGTCTTGGGGCGTAATTACCCCAGTTTGTCCAAAGCACTCCAAATATTTAGGTTGCAAAACGAAGGTGGTAGGAACACCGCGACAACGAGGTAGGCATTTCATGCATAGCTTTTACGGTTCCAAAACATTCAAAAACAAATTCGGGATTGGAAAACAAGATCAGGCCGCAAACCATTGGTACGGGAATGGAGAAAGGTAGGAACACCCCATCGATTGCATGATGTACCAAATACTTTCCGCGGCTCATGTCACCGCGGCGCCAAACAAGGTTTGAAAAGCTGAGAGGAGGCCTGCTGTTGAGCACTATCGGAGTTGTGCTGATCTGTGTTTGCAGCATCGACCGATCGCTGAGTGTAACAATGGCAGTTGCTGCGCAAACAGAGAAGCTTCCGGATGTTTTGGTCATAGGCGGCACAGGCTTCATGGGAGCTCCTACTGTGCGACGTCTTCAGGAGCAGGGGCATCGAGTAGTTGTTCTTTCACGTGGACATGACCAGGGAATTGGCACTTCTGGTCGAAGGCCTGATCTGCCGCAGTGCGAGATGATCCAGTGTGACCGTACAGAAGAAGGAGCCTTGTTGGCTGAACTTCTGAAGGAAAGTTCTCCGCGGATTGTGGTGGATTTTGCAGCCATGAAACCGGCAGACATTGAGGATGTTGTTGCAGCGCACCGGAAAAAAACCCTTCAGCACTACATCTTCATCTCGACCAACATGGTTTATCCGGGAGGCCCGGAGAGCTTTGATGTTTCGGGTCGAGTTCCTCTGATCACAGAAGAGCAGGCTGAGCTCAAGGGTGCCAAGGATGCGCCGGACACCTATGGTGGCAGGAAACTGCAATGTGAAGCGCTCCTTAAGGAAGCTTCTGCATCGGATGGTTTCTCCTTCACTACCTTGCGCCCGCCTGCCGTGGTGGGTCCTGGCTGCGACAACCGCCACGAGCGCCTGCAGCGTGCGGCGTCAAAACTTCCTCTTCTCCCGCCAAGAAAAGGCCCGCAGACCGCAGCTGTGGCGCATGGAAAGAGCTTCCGGGTGGCTTACAGCGGTGATGTCGCAGCGGCTGTGGCTGCTGTGGTGCTGAAGGGACCAAAGGAGCTCAACGGAGAGGCGTTTAACATTGCCAGTGAAGAATCAGTGACAATGGACGAATATGTCAAAGAGATGGCCGATATTTTGGGCACTGAAAAGCCTTCGCTGCCACCACCCGAAGAGGATTCGTCGATTTGGAACTATGAGAAGCAAGGCAACGTCGGGATCCAAAAAGCTAGAGAGAAACTCGAATTCCGACCAACTCCCCTCAGAGTTTGGTTGACAGAAACCGTGAAGTGGCACCAGTCACTCTTGCAAGCATAAACGGCAAAAAGAAGTGTCTCGGAGCTTTGAGCTCTTCGTGAGAATGGAGCATACACAAGCTTAGTTTTGCAATGTTTGCATACAAGGAAATCATTCAAGGCACTCGCACTGCTTGCACTGTTTTTGGCAGTTGGTTTGTATTCACAGGCAGCTGAACTTGTCACTCGACAGGACGAAACCGGAAAATGGCAGCTGCCAGACTACCCTTGTGAAATTCAAGGAGATTTCTAGAGTGTTGGCAATTTAAGGCGCAGGTGGGTTAGTGGGTTGGAAAAATGCTGCTGAGTGCAAGATATTTAATGACCATTTGTTCACCAATCCTTTCCCTGTCATGCCATGATTCGCCCCCTGCCCATTTTCCTTTAGCAATTGTTTGAAAGCAACTTGGGATTGTCACTTCGTGCAGGACTTGCTCCGGATGATCCGAAGAATGTCAGATGGAGGCAGACGACGAACATGCAAAATTATGTAAAAGGGACTGTTTGAATGTTGAGCCGTCAGTGTCTTTTTTGAAGTCTTTTCTTGTTGGCTCTTTGGACATTTATACTTAGAGCACAGTTCAGACAGGCCTGGGGACTACACCCTTGGTGTTGACAATGTTGACTACAAAGAGGATGCACCGAACTCAAATCATGGTGGGAAGATCGATTGTGGGGGACTCGTTCTCATCATCATCTTTGGATGAAGCTGGCACATGTCATGACTTCCAGGCATTTTGAAGATGTGAGCCATCAAACTCTTTCTGGTTCACTCCAAGTACTACTAGTTAGTACTAGTTCTTGGTCATCCAAGTGGTCGTCATTGACTATCACAACACCAAGCTGCCTTAGGAAAGTCAATCTCATTTCTTCCCACGAACAATGTGGGGCAATCCAGATTCAGACCCATCAGAAGTTTCAGAAATTGATCACTGGACCAGACAGGGACCGCAAGAATATGGCGGCCAGCGGCTGTGGGATGGCGATTTGCCGTGCTTTACTGAGAGAAAGGGCAAAGAGGGGCAGATCTTTCTTCGCCCGGCTCTATTTTTCAACACCTTGGTACTGCTTGGTTGGTCAGCTTGACGACTCTTCCATTTTGCAACCCCCATTTGATCATCTGCATCCATGATACCAAGGCCGAGAGAGTGGAATCCAAAGCGATTGCCCGAGAATGTGCAGGAACTTTTGAAGGCCAGGGAATCTGAACATTGCCAGTAGACCAGAAGCGTATATAAGAGTCCTTTTGGATTGTACCGACACCCTCAGAATCAGTAGTACGTAATGTAAATGTGACTGTGGATTGTCATTTTCTCAGACTTAAGATCCCAAAGAGGGTTTTGATGAGTTCACGGTGGGAATTCGCACGCAGCCATCTTTTCAACTCAAAGTGAACGTCCAAACCTTTGCCCGATGGAAGATTCTTCCAAGCTCAAGCTCGCAGGCAAGGTGTTGCCGGGAACTCCGTTTGCCAATATGACATTTGCTTCGAGGTTGGCATAACAAGTAACTTCTTGAGAATAACAGGCACAGGTAGACTTTCGGCTTCGGTTGATCTGGTGAGTCACTAATAGAAAAACGACACCATCATGGTTGACTTTCAAAAGATGGATACAGATGGCATCTGCTAGGTGGCGTGGCCTTGGGAGCCACTGCCCTGCTGCTGGCTTCCTCGGCAGTGAAGAAGTCGTTGAAAGACTCAGCGCGACGAGATGCTTCTTGTTCTTTTGAAGCTTGGCAGAAAAATTCTAACTTTTGAGCTTTTTGTAATATGAATGGATTGTTTATATCGAGACGTTTGGAACATAGAATGCATCTATACAATTCTATACATACAAATGGCTAGAAAGCAGCTTCGGAAGAATAGTTCTGCGAGTTAGTGTGTAAATCCATGTGGATTCATGACAACTTGCCATGAATTTCCCTAATGATTTTGTCCTGCTAGCCAGTTTCAATGTTTCATGCTGAGGAGTACCACCTGGCGGTGCACTGTGCAGAAGTTTCGCAGGCATTTGGAGCTGCCGGGAGGAGGGCAACTATCCTCACTTCTTAGAGATTCTGAACATGCTGGTTCCAAGAGACTATCTGTTTCTTTAATAAATTTCAGATTCAACACCTTGGAATGGCTTGGTGATGTATCTTGTGCCACTCCACATGGCCCACACATGGCCCCACTGTGCCTTGACGCTTTTTGGGCACACAGCGTTCCAAAGCAGCGCAGGGCTGGCGCTTGGTGAAGCTGCACAAGGCAGCCAGCCTGGACGAGCACAAACAAGCTGTATGTGCGGCGTTGGGAATGGAGAACTTGTGCCTTGGTTCCTGCAGATTTCCCAACTTTTTTCAAGATGCTCAAAGACTCAAAACCATGTACACTCAGACCGCACAACATACTTGCAGACTTACAGCTGTCTGTGCAGAAGATTCTGGAAGATTTCAAGTGCTCTTCAGTTGCTCTTCTCTCATATGTGCTTTAGAGCGCTCATGAAGCCATGAGACTTTACCTCAAAACTTGTACGTACAACATATATTCCCATTGAAAAACTCTCAAGATGCATTGCCGATGCAAGATGCTGCAAGTACAATCATTTACATTGCACGTACATAGAAGATCATAGAAGATCATAGAAGATGATAGAAGTACTGAGACACATCGAGACACAGCATCTCTCAAGTCCAGCAAGTCCATCTCCAGGCAGGACTTCAATTTCTATCCTGTGGAGAGGCGCAGCAGGGATGGTCCTTGTGTGAAGATTGGACGTGAGATCGCAGACACCGGGGCCTTTGATTTGCTGCTGCTGGCTTTGAAACCTGATCAGTTGCAGGTTGGGATCGGGGTTGCCGGGTTGCGAGGTTTTCGGTTTTTTCCTCATGGTTTTCATCGGATTCTGGATCATGTTGCCAACAAAGACAAAATGTGTGGGTACTTGTACAGAATCAAAGCACAACAGACTATAGAAGATTAGATTCTCATGAACACGTATGACTAATTACAGAGACTATTTCTTTGAAGTTCTTTGGGATGTACAACATGGCTGCATGGCGCGGCATGCTGCCATGCCATTACTGCCACTGGCAGTTCACGGGTATTTTGCACATCAGCGCGAGCGCTAGGTGATTGAGCTGGTGTGCGCGCGGGAGATGCCACGACCTGCGGATGTGCCAAGGGGCCCTGCAGCATTTCCCATTTGTGGCATTCAACTGCCCTTCATCGGTACGACGTATAAGCTCCTTCAAGGACGGTGCTGACACTGATGACGAAATAAGAAGGGAAAACACCTCCTTTTTTCGAAGAAGAGTGCGGAATAATTGAGCACCATTCATGTAGAATAGTTCTCCAAAGCATATTTTAGAGTTTTAGATAGTTTTAGTTTTTTTTTGCAGGTTCTGAAGATGTTTTGGATAGCACTTGGACATGTTAATTCATTTGAAGACGGCAGCTGTGGCTGTCACTTTGGTCATGCTTGACTGAAATCCGTAGAAATCGGTAGAAATCCCAGATGATACATAGTTACTGACATAGTTACATCATAGTTACATCATGTTACATCGCATACATGCAAATGTGCCACTGTGCCTATGCTGCATATGCATCATCCATTTTCTCCCACGGCCAGGACCATATCCAATTCCACAGTACAACTTTGCCCACAACGTCTTCCCCCCCGTCGGGAAGTATCCTTATGGCGCTACTGTGCGATCGCATTCAGGCCGAAAACAAACCATTGGTGATTTCGCCCCTGGTACAGTATTCCATGAGGATGCTGAGTACACCGTGACGATGACTGCAGATGCCAACATTGTACAGGAGCTGATTGCAAGGACATCAGATTTTCCCAAATTGTGGAACAGAGGTCTACAAATCCCATTGCAGGAATTCACAGCCAATGGACTCTTCACCTCCAGTGAGACCTCTGATGATTGGAAGACGGGACATGCTTTGCTTCCACGAGGTTTCAATCAAATCAAGATCAAGAGCTTCGCTCCACAGATCTTGGCCAAGACGCGAGCCTTTGTCCGTGAATGGTCGAATTTCAAAGCTGGACACAAGGTGGAACATGTGAACGATTGGCTCACTGCCATGACCGCAGACGCGGTGGTTTCCTGCAGTATGGGCATGGACATGCGCAATGTCGAACGCCTGGGCGCCAATGAGGACAGCAAGACAGCAAGTATCTTTAAACCTCTTTAAGCAACTCAAGCTGGACCTAGTTCCCTAGTGCGTGTTTGCATGTCTTTGCTTCTGTTGATGCATGAGTACATAACGGTCATGTTGGTGTGTTGGGATAGACGCAATCAACAAACTTTGCCCAGGAATCGTGTCAGGAAGTTCCAAAGTGTCTCAAGGTGTCTCAAGGTGTCTCAAGGTCCAGGATTTTGAAACATTTTTTGCTGCACATCTGCTGTTCGCAGCTGGGGTGATAGGAGCCCCACAAATTTGTGGAGACCTTCAGAAATGGGCTAGGGATGTCCACGGGAGCCATCAGCGTCAAGTCAGAGTACGGCCTGAAACGCTTTCTGCCCTTTTACGATGCGAACGGCAAATTTACAAAGAAATTTGAAGAGACAAAGAAAGAGATGCAGAAGCAGGTGGAAGATCCTTCTCTAGAGTAAATAAAGAACAGGATGAACAGGGAAGTAGCCGAACAGATCCACAAGTCCATTTTTGCGCGTCATGACAGGATGGCAATATAATGGCATAAATGATGGCATATACACAGTTTGGGAAAAGCCAAGGACTTGGTCGAAGCAACTCGACAAGGAGAAATTGGCAATCAAGACTCCATCATTCGACGCTCGGTGAGATATACAAATTTCAGAATCAACAGTGACAAGTATGGAAATACCATGCTGGCTCGTCGATCTTGATGGGGAAGGGTGAGGGATAGACCTCGCTGCGGTGGATCTGATTCATGCTGTTCTGTTTGTAAACAGTCCCAAGAAACATTTAGACAGCAATATAGTATGATACAGGCGTGTGCGCGCACCGGAACGTGCAGATTACATTTCAAGCATTGTCTGCAGAAAGTTATTCAAACATATTCAAACATTGTACTGCGGCAATGATGCATCGTTGAGCGATGTTGATTGTACATACAGAACACCACCTTGTGCAGAGTTTAGAAATGAGACAGAGAATCAGAAGCATGCTTCTGTGCAAACACACAGATTATCAAAGGTGTTGCCCTCTGCAGGGTTTGTTTGTGGGTCAACTTCGGGGGCACATGACTTGACAAATTAAGTAGGGTCAAGGTCAAGCTCCGACAGCCAAGGAAGTATGCTGGAAGATCGAGATTCTGATGGAAAGCAATAAGCTCAGTTTGTAGTGATAGTGATAGTGTGCCCAGTGCCCACTGTGAGATCTGTGAGTTTACTTTTTGAAATTGAAAGCATTGCCTGTCTGATTTTGTGTGATTCCAGGAAGGTGAGATTGATTACTGGCATTGTGTACTTGGTCTAGTTTGACGGACGTGATTTAGTTGAGCAAAAAACTGTACTGCCACGGTTTGTTGCTCCTCTGCGCTTCCTACTGGCGCAGTTGCCGTGATAGAATTTCATGATACTAGAGCTGCGAACAGCATCGTAAACATCGCAACCGATTTTCCTGTACAGATGAGTTTGAGGCATGTTCGCTATGGCGCATTATATGGGCATGTCTCCAGCTCAGTCACCGAGGATGGTGAGATTAGATCTGTACATGTGCGGTCCTTACAGGGACATTTAGGGACCAGGATTTTTTGAGCGAGTGCCAGCGAGGTCGTGAACCTCATGATCGCAGGACATGAAACAACAGCTGCCACCTTGGGATTTACCTTGCAGTTGCCTGGCTGGTGACAGTGATGTGTTTTGGTGGTTCTCACTAGCAACCAAGCGCAAACCATTGAAAGACATATTATATCGTATAGATATCGTGATGATTTGTGATATAGAATAATATAGACAATGCAATTTCCAGCATCATATATAGATGTTGTCTAATAATATAATATTTCTAATATTTGCCAGATCTGTCAATCTGTTTGTCTAAAATTCGTCGATGTAACGCTTCTCCAAGGCTTTTGGCAGAGAACCCAGTCTACGAAGCACGTGCGCTGGAAGAAGTGAGGCAAGTCCTGCATCTTGGCTGATAACTCCTGATGTCCCTCCCTTATGTGAATTCACGAGACCTCGTCCACTGTAGATGTATGATCAGCTATCATTAACTATGTATATATGATATGGTGTGCTTACATACGGAAAATGCACGAACATGCGTTGTTTTTCACAATATTTTTTCAGAAGATGTCCAATTCCCAGTATTTTCCATTGCTTGCATTGATCCACCACTTGACCCCACAGTTTGATGCTCCAAGGAATGGTCGCACAGAGCCATCCGTGGATGACGTTCCGAAACTGCAATTTGTGGAGCAATGCTTCCGAGAAGCTCTACGACTCTATAGCCCCGTGACGGGCATCAGCCGCGACGCGGCCTACGACACGCTGCTGGGAGGTCACCGTGTCTATCAGGGCGAGAGGACCTGCAGATGTTGTCGGTTCGGGGGTGGCATCGGCATGTCATGATGTGATACGATGTGCACGAGCTTTGGAGCCATGCAATGGCTTGCAGAAAAAACTCAGATCAAACTCACTTCATGTCTACGCAGGTCGCATTTGATCATATTTTATCCAATCGGATCAAGTTATGCAATAATGTGCAATCATCATCAATCATTGATCATCATTATCAGTCGTTGTAGATCACTGTGAATCCTCCTACATGTTCTTTTGCGCTCATCAGGATCAACGTCGTCACACGGGCATTGCACACAAATCCCGAGCATCGAAGCTGCAACTCTTATGGCTCTGGACCCTGATCTTATCTGATGTTCCATGCCTGTTTGCAACTTTGAATTGAACTTTGAACATATATGTTTGTTCAAGCCAGGTCACAGCCCAGATTAAAATGAAACGAGATGAAAACAGATGGCTGGATGTGCGGTCAATGCTGGTTGCAAAAAGCCGCTTCAATTTGCCCTCGACTCCAACGGATTTGATCATATGTTTTGATTATTTGACCTCTGATTTAGTTTTGTCTCACAATCAGACATACTTTCATAGACTTCCCAGGTACTGGGGCGGTGAATTTGGTGACCCGCTGAGCTTCAACCCAGACCGCTTCTCACCAGAGGCCTCTCACATTTATAGATTTCAGACTTGTCACATCTTGTCACATGGTGTCACATGGTCAATGGCATGTTGAGTTCTTGCAATTAGCATCCACAGGCATCAATGGAAGTTGGATCCATGACCTTGCGATCTTTGGGAGGCTGTTCAGAACCGACATCCAAATGCCTACCATCCATGGGGCTTTTCCACCCGTGCGTGCATTGGCAGCCAGTTTGCCCTCTTTGAAGCCAAGCCACCTGACTGCAAACATTTCATAGGGCCACAACTTTCACAAACGGCATTGTCATTTCTCCTATGAAACCAACGCACCCGACACATTCTTTGGTTTGGCTGAAGTTCCAAGCTGAGGTGCAAAGATATGAACCTTCATGGCCTTCATGGTTTTGCATGATAATCCACAGTCAGAGGTAAGATCCGATCCAAATATGGACATTCAAGGATCAGCACATGCAGGTGCTATAGAATAATCATGAAAAAATCATCCACAATAGACATCGCTCTACTTACTTCATGGCTCACTGAGTGGAGGACTCGGGGACTGCTTGATCCTTGTTCAGGACTTTCTTGGCTTCGATGCTGATCCACTTCCGATTGCAAGGGATCCCGGGATACAAGTTGATCGCTTCCACTGAAGCAGGTGGTGCTGCCCCATCGCCTGAGAACTTGGCTTTCCAGGCGGGCGAATTTGGCAAATGCTTCCAATGTTCACCGGTCTATTCCCAACAGACCCATTCAGCCCATCAGGACAAGGGTTGGAATGATGAAATATGGAGGAAATATGGAAGAGGAAACTCAGAAGCATATTGAACCCCACCGTTTGAGATTGCTTCGTTGCTTCATTGTGCCGTTCCCCTTTCACAACCCAATCCATGGAGCTAGTTGACAGGGTGAGTGGGGTGCAAGATGGCCCTGCTGAATCGAGGAGGTTGTTGCGATGCTAATGAAATATCAGGATTGAAAACTCAACGGATGATACGCAAATCTTAAAGGCCCCACATTCCACTGAGCCAGTGCAAGATCTTACACGGACCAAACCCTCCAGAGATCTCAGATCTTCCATGGCTGCTGTAGCTGCACCAAAGCACAGGTCTTCCCGCGACCTGGTGGGCCTTTGTGGTCTGACAAGGGCCTGATGCAGCCGTTGCCAGCGATGTCTATGCCTGAGATGCTTGTCTTAAAACTCTCCATGGCAGGGTTTAGATGGCTTGGATGGTTTAGGTCCGTATAGGTTCCAGAAATCATGCATGCCACATGTATACCATTGTATACCACTCTTCTGCACATCCCAAACTTGTTTGCGAGTTTACTTTTCTTTACTCACACTGGATGCATGTTAACCTCTTGCCAGTTCTTTTGCATTTGTGAGTACTTCCGATGTGCATTTGCTGCGGTCTGCCAGTCTGAGTGTTTTTGCAAGGCCACCAAAAGCAGCGGAACAAGCGCCCAAATCAGAGATGAACGGCTCAGTGCAACCTGCAACTGGGCCTGTCATGAAGGTCCTGTATGGCTCAAACTCAGGTTCCAGCAACTTGACTCAACTTGAACGCACACTATGGCGGGCTTCATGTTGGCAACATCATGTTGGGGCAATGTGGCAACTTTGATTGGGATGCATCTGTCAAAGTAAACCATGCTTTTGGAATCGCACAGAGAAGAATGGCAATGAAATGTGGTGAAAAAATCCAAGATCCAGCAAGTGCACTGGAAAAGGCAGTGATAAATGATGATAAATGCAGTGTTACGGCAATTTGGATCATTTTTGGGCAATTTGGGCATTGGCCATGCAGGTCAGGATTTCGCTAGCCGGGTGGAAGCAGCTGCAGCACGCAGTGGCTTTCAGACATCACTTCACTCATTGAGCCTTGGGCATGTGGCCTGTTGCCTTGGGCTACCCGGGTGTAGACCATGCTAGACCACTTGCTCCTGAGTTTTTTTGGTATTGAATGATTTTTTGTCATTTTTTGACGGGTTTTTGGGGCCATTTGCATTGAATCGAAGCTGCTGCACTCAGAACAGTAGTGTAGTTGGTTTGAATGAGCTTGAACATCCAAGGAACGCTGCGGTGGCTGAAAATCTCGTGGTGCCAGATGGCCGTTTGGTGATTATCGTAACCTCAACGCCCCTTGCTCTGTTGATAGTAGGTCTCTGGCATTGCTAGCACCCTATTCTCAACGAGAACTAATCTTGAAACAACTGGAGAGAAGCTTCACAGAAAGTTGTTATTGAAGTCCTGATCTTGTTGTCACAAAACTTGCACTCAGCAAGCAAGAAGGCAATAGAAAGCATATCATCAGCAATTGCTTTTCCGAGGTATAATGGCCTGCCGCCTGACAATGCAGGCAAATTCAAGAAATGGCTCCAGACACAAAAACCCAACTCTTTGCACCTCGACGGCAATGTAGCAGTAGCATTTGTATGACATCAGTGATATCAAATTGTAAAAGCTCAAACACTCTCCTTGCAAGAAACGCTTTACCTGGAAAGCGGACCACTTGGACCCCAAGCTCCTTTTTCCTCTCAGCAAGTTTTTTTTCCTCTCAGCAAGCTTTAGCTGCATTCTAAAAGGTTCTAAAGTTCAGAGTTCAGACCCTTGATTCCCGTGCCAAGTATTTGAATGCTTTTCTTGTCTACCGTACTTGTTTCTCCATGTTTGTCCTCCAAGCATCTCGATATTCCCGCTGTCTGGCTCCCGTCCAGACCAGTTGCAGGGATGGCTTGAGCTACGCCGTCTTTGGTGTGGGAAATTCCCAGTGGCATACGTATCAGCAGTTCCCTCGTTCCTTGGCGGAAGAGGATGACGTTTGGGAGAAGGCTTGTTGGCTGGAAGGATGGCATGGGATGGGAATGGAAAGGTGCAGTTGGCTGAAGGCTCTCATTGCACTGATTCCCAAGGTGAAGTAGACGCTGGGTTGAATTGCTCCGGTGCAAAGCGCCTATGCGATTTGGGCTCCTGTGATGTTGACGGGGCATCTTTCACTTCGGACTTTGAGGATTGGTGACTCGGAGAAAATGCTCAACATGCCCTCCACTGCCTGTTAGTGCTTGACCATTTGGACTTTGACGATTTTGCATGAATTTGTTGTAATGGTTTTATGTTTGACGGTTAGAATTTTTGAATGTTTCGATATGGCACCCATATCTTTTGATCCTTGTGACATGGTCAGGAGTTCTTCTATGGCCTGGCAAACTGAGGTTGTCCAACTTGCTGCAAACCATAGGTGCAGGATCTTCAACCGAAAGCCTGGACGAAGGAATCCCTGGCAGCGAGGAGTAACTCGCCGCACTTCCGGTTTCGCCAAACCAGTTGAGTGTCAAAAGTTGCGGAAACAAGTGCCATCTATTGTCTCCCTGACGACAACAAAAGCCAAGGTTCTCCTTACTGACGGCCCCAGCGGATGGCATCAAGGTCTTGAAAGAGCCGGCAGTTGTACTCCAGGCAATCTGGGAAGGCAAACAAGTAGCGGCCAAGATCATTGGAACCACTGAGTAGCTTGTCGCAACATCCAGAAACATGACCTGTGTCAAGCTTTGGAGAAGCAAGCGCAGCTTGCTGGGGCTTGCGAACATGTGCAGGTTTGAGTTGCACGCAAGCGAAGCCACCACATGTCTTGATGCATACTGGGATCCGATTGAAACCAAGATCCAATCCGATTTGATCAGATCCAATCTGAAGTCTGGATCTCCGTAGATATCTGTAAATTAAGAATCATCCAGGTATCCCATATCACAACCATCCAGCGGCCGCCAAGGGTGGTGGACACACAGCTGAAGGCGTTGGAAGTCGTGGAGCCGCCACGAGAACTGTGCCAGAAGCCGGATGGCCGAAGCGTGCGTCATGTGTCGCTCAGATTGCCCAAAGGCATCAACTACCGGGCAGGTGATCACTTGGAAGCTTGGCAAATTTTGGCAAACTTGGAATGCTATCGACTTAGGATACTTAGGCGATCAGCATAGTAAGTCATGTAAAATCATGCCTCACCTCCCCATCCTTTCGATCATGATCTCAGAAGACCGGTTTCGTCGTGGATGCATTGTAAGTCTTGAAGCAGTGGGCTGTTTTGCCATAGCTGTGAATGGTACCCGGCTACCCAAAGTACTTGCTGCCATGTCATGTTTTATTTGGTAGTGCAGCCAAAATCAACCAACTGATTACGCACTCAATCGGTGAATCACTTTGGTATAGAGCTAAGAGCATCAAGACATTGACAATCATTGACACAGATTTAAACAGATTGAAATGGAGATAAGCAGGCAGCTTGGCCATGCTTGGCCATATCTGGCCCGAAATTTTGGATGCCGTGCTCAGGAAATGTTGCCTCCGAATGACCCTGCCCTCGTCACCATGGCCATGGAAGCCTTGAACTTGGACAAGGAAGGTCCATGGTTTGAACCTAGTGGTGCTTAGTGGCAGCATGTTGGGTTTGCCCAAGAGGAATTTGATTCCACATGATTCGACTCATTAAATTGATTCTGATTTGGCAAATCTTAGCAACGGGGGAATTATTTGGACGGTTTTCCAAGATCACAATATAGATCCATACAGACTAACAGACTATTGCAATCTACTACAGACTATAGACTCTAGAAATTCCAGAATCGGTAAGTTGCATGATATTGCATGATTGTAGGCAGATGTTCATGCTTTCTTCAGTGCTTTAGCTTCGGTAGCTTCGTAGCTCAGGTGTGGTTTGTTGGGACCCAACCAAGCGCCAAAAGAAATGGCGCAACCTTGGCCCGATGGACGAACAGATTTGGAACAATCTGCCAGCTATGCCACTTCTTAGCAAAGAGGAACGCCCATTCCTGGGTTTCGTTTGTTCTTTGTAATAATTCGTTGTATTTTATATTATATTATGTATATATATGAGCGACGGCTTTTATTTGCTTAAATGGAAAGTAGTATTGGGGCGTACCCCGGTTTGTCGAAAACATCATAATTAGGCTGTAAAACGAAACGAGGTCAGACCCCAAAAAACGCTACAGGACTGGAGAACGAGGTAGGAACACCCCGTCAATTGCATTATCTATCAAATAACTTCCGTGGCTCATATATATTATTATGTAAAACCATTTATATAGTCTGATTCTCGAAAACACACAGTCAACAGATTTTTCAGACAATCTTTTTGTGGGCCATGTGGCGGCACCCTGGCGCACTTTTTTCTTTGACGTATCCATTCCCAAACCTCCAGAAGACTTTCAACCATTTCTAATGTCTCTGAAAATCTTTCAGCATTTCTTTCTGTTTCTCACTGTTTTCGTCAAATCTCAGGCACATCACGGCTGAGTTGGTGATGCAGTGGTTCCCGGACCTCGCCAGTTCTCCGGACCGAAAGGTCTTGGCCTGGCTCGCCGACAAGGCCATCGCCTCGGAGGCCAAGGAGGAACTTCGCAGCATGGCCAAGGACACCTCCACTGGACACCTCCCTACAGTGACCATGTGCAGCCAAGATAGCTAAGTTATGCTAAGTTGGTATAAGTTGGTTTATAAACCCATTACTGTAAGTATCATTAAGTATAGACTATAGATGTATCTACCATAAAGTCCTAGTTATTAGAGTTCTGAACCAACTTAGCTATCTTGGGGGCACCACCTTTGAAGTTGGCATGATTTGGCTACTTGTGCCTGCCTTCTGGTTGTTTCATCTGATATGAGAATCCTATGAGTCAGAAAAAGATTCACCGATGATGTTTGTGTCGGTGATGGGTGTGGAGCTTTGCTGGTCCATCCCTCAGGATGCAGAGAAGTACAAGGCCAAAGTGTCTTCACTGAATGTATCTCTGGCGGAGATTCTGCACAAGTTCCCTGGCTTTATACCTGGATGATGCAACAGATTTCTGACTTGCAAATTTAAATCAATGCCTTTAGAATCAATGCCTTTGGAGCAGTCTAGATATAGGTTTGGCATCTTGCTTGTTTCAATTGCTGAAAGAAGTCAACTCACTTGGAAATTATCTGAATCCATCTGAATCCATCTGAATGGGTCCGTTTGACCTCAGCCGGCTGAGGTTCAAAGGCTTCGCAGATGTCCAGCTGGGCGAATTCGTGGCGATCGCCAAGCCGATGGCCATGCGTCGCTACAGCGTCTCATCGTCCCCCTTGGCTCCGGGCGCGGATCCCAATGTGGTCACCGCCACCGTGGGCCAAGTGAAGTTCACCACGGGCACTGGAAGGCACGGTTTCATACGGTTTCGTACTTTTTCTAGATGCAGGTTCCATAGGGATTGCATACGGATTGTATTTCTTTGAGCTCTTGAACCTGAAACATGAATACATGACCTGTTGCTTTGAGCAACTGTGTGGATCATGCTGTGCCAGAGTGCAAGAAGATGAATGAGCTAAACTGTTTTTAAACTGTTCTTTTCCTCCTGGTTTCAAGATCAAAGCGACCTTGTTGGCCTGGTGGCCTTAGCATGCCTTAGCCATCGTTTGCAGGGTTCCTTCCGGATTCCATGCTCCACATTCGTTCCATTTTTTTCCACCATGCTTTTGCCCTGCACCAGGGTCCACTACGGTTTGGCCTCGACCATGCTCGGTCAACTACCAGTTGGGGGCTGTGTCCCTGGCATGGTGCGAACTTTGCAGTCCGACTTCCACCTGCCGGACGACAAATCAGTTCCTTTTCCTGAAGTGTTCCACAGAGTTCAACCTTTGTCCGCAACTCTGTGAATCTGTGTGCACCTAGCAAGTTTAGAAAGGTCCAGTAAGGATAGGCTTCAAGCAGTATGAAGGAAACACTTTACGCCTATGGCACTTTGAAGTGTCGGGGATCTCGAACATTTATCGATTCTACATCTATCTGAATCTATCTTGATGTTCGGCTTGGTCTCAGGCTCCCATCATCATGATCGGGCCCGGCACTGGCTTGGCGCCCATGATGGGCTTCTTGCAGGACAGGCCGCCTGTTGAAGCCGCTTGTTAAAGCCTTGTTCAAATCCAGGAGTGCCTCACTTGGCATGGCTAGGCGGCTGGATGCAAGCAGAGATTGATAGAGGTAGCAGGTGATCTGGACGAGACTCCCAAGTTCCGTGTCAGCCGTGTGATCACCTGTCGCTGTGAGGAGCGTGAAGCGCTGCTGAAGAAGAAAGAAAAGCTGGGTGAGGCAATCCTTTTCTTTGGTTGCCGCGCTCGTGATCAAGACTACCTCTACGTTGCTTGGCCTCTAAGGAGGGTCTCAGGAGAAGAGGCAGCTTTGCCTACTTTTCATTCTGGGTTAAGGTATGTCCTGGTATGCACAAGACTTGAGGGACGCACATATTTCATTGTCACAATATGTCATAATATTTCTTGTCTCGGTGCGGATGATGGGAAAGTGCTGAATATGAAGAAGCTATCCCTATCATCAAAATAATTCCCCGCCAAAACCAAGGGCGGTTACATTCTGTAGATTTCTATAGTATGCTCATGAATGCACAGTGTGTGCTACAGTAGCTTTACACTGGGCTGCACTCTGTGTGGGCCCATGTGGGGCCTCTTTCCTGCGCACCAAGGAGAACGAGTTGCAAGCTCACTTGAAGTCCGGTGCACTATCTACTTTGCATGTTGCCTTCAGCCGCGAAGCTGGTGCCTTGTTCAGACGTAGAACCATTATCATGACATGTTTTGAGTTCTTTGTTCTTTGACTGTCGAACTCAGAACTGAACATGCCAAGAATCGAGTCAAGTCAAGTTGATTCAGATTGACCGTGTGGCGGTAGTCAAAGATCTAGGCTGAAGCATTTTATTGTTTGGCTCTGGAGTGCTCCAGGTCAGAAGGTGTATGTGCAAGACAAAATCTGGGAGCAAAGTGCCTTAGCGACATCTGTGTGGAGCTCTATGTCTATCATCGTGTTTTTGTGGTGTTTCATCAAATTGGACTCACTCCATCCAAAACCGAAATATCCAGTACCTCTAGTTCAATCTCACCTTTGGAAAAGCAGTAGGCTTGCAGGCTTGCCAATGCCTTCCATTCTTGGCCATTCTTGGCCATTGACATTGAGCTCGTTGTTTTTATTGTGCAGCTGCTATTTCGACACATCTCAGCTCTCAACGCTCTGAGGAGCAGATGTGTGGCGTGTTTTGTCCGACCCCAAGAGTGTGGTCTTCATCTGCGGCGATGCTCGTGCCATGGCGCCTGATGTAAAGCGCAGCTTCCAGCGGGTCATCGAGAACTGCGGGGGGCGAAGTAACTCCATGGCAGCGAATCTGCTGGCCAGTATGGTAGAGGCTGACCAAACCGGGAACTTCCAGGAACGACACAATTTTCACAGAAACCAGAGTTCCAGAGTCAAGGGTTTGACGTTTATTGAGAAAGAAACCCAATTGCTTGTTTTGGGTAAGAGGGAGGCGCAACTTTGCAATCTAGTTTGCAAAATTTAGATGCCAGCTTTGCATGCAGTTGGTACACGGCCCATCCAAAGCTGTGCGTTCCAATGATGATTTAGTGACTTCTTTGCTTTGGGCATTTCGAGACATTTCAGGAATTAGCAAGTTGGGCAAACTAGAGCTGTCCAGCTAGAGCTGTCCATTTGACTTCAGCGAGTGCTTCTAGAGAATTATTCTACATTAGATTTTCTTGCGAATGTGCCGAACAATCTGTACCTCAACCTGCCTCAACCATCCATATTTGTCCATCGCCCAGTATAGCAACACAATTATCGCAAGTACGACTCCTGCCTGGTCTGGTGGTGTCCCTGCAATTGTCACCTGCCAGGCTGGACGATACCTAGAAGACGTGTGGGCATAGCACCGTCTCCAACCGTTTGAACTCGCATGCAGAGTCAAGACGATTGCTTTAAAAGTTTCCACTGAAATCTGCAGTCTGCTTTTGTTGTACAGATCCGGTTCATCCTGATGCTATTCCTAGCAGAAGCTGGACTCCTTGCCAATTTACAGCGCCGCGGTTCGATGGCAGGCAGAATGGAGCCACGACCACATTTTACGCAGATTATCAAAATTGATTTGACAAAAACATCCCGCGCGCCAGGGGCTAGTGCTGTTTTCCAGGGTTTTCCCAAGTTCAATTTGGCTTCTTAATGTGGGCCTGGTTCGGAGTGTTGTTATTTTGGGACGTCGTATCAGGAGTCGCATCATGTAGCATCGATGGCAGTCTAACATAGCTACCCGATCGTTTTCGCCTTTGCTTTCCCGCAGTTTCTGCCTTGAGCTCAAGTGCTACCTAAAGAGCTGTACAAAGACAAGGATATGCCATGCCAAGAGCCGACTAGCCACATGGGCACTCCATGCCAATCCCACTATTTGGACAGTGAAGATGAGCCTTTGCAGAACAGACTCTTGCCCGGAGCAGGCCTCACAAAATGTCTTTGGGTATTTGTCAAGAAATATATGCTTTTGGAGATGTTGGGTGCTCGTCCTGGATGTGTTTCATACATGTTCACACCACATAAGATATAATATAAATATAATTACATAATAATAGTAGATAGTTATTATATGTTATTATATAGATACATATATACATGTTTCTGTAGCAACGCATGCGTGACAGTCTGCCAACCGCCTCCTGTGATAGTTTTTGCGATGGAGCGTCTTCTAGTGCTGGCGCTTGGAGTCATTGCAGTTTTATGCAGGTGCCCCCTGGAATTTAAAAGTTGTGGATCCGTCATTGTGCGCTCTGCTGAGAGGAAGGAATTTTTCGGTCTCAGAAAGAAGGCCTTGGCGATGATCTCGCATCTTCCGCAATAACCGGCGACTATGACTGTTGGAATGCTCTCAACAACAACGTTCTTCATTGTGCATGGGAGCTTTGTTGAGTGCCTTCTAGAGAGGGCTCGACCCAGATGATGATAACTTGAATATTGATTGTGGAACATACTCGTATACTGATTGTGGAACATATTCATGATCATTATTATCATATATCTATATTATATACTCTTGTAAATTGTTGTTTTTTTGTATTTTATTATTATCATTCGTATGAAACATCTTGATATTGACTGTACTTGCTGTAGACCGGGTCCAGGCCAAGTGCCTTTGTGGCCCCACAGCTACGGCAGCTGCGGACCCACAACCAAAATGGTGCAGTTGGCAGAGGATCACTGCACTCAGCAGGTGCCTGGCGAATCAAAATCCATGGGGATTCCATAGGAATCTTCATGGTTTCCTGAGGATTCTTAATGAATTGATAAATGTATGTAAAGTTGTGTACATAGATTTTCTATGAAGATCAGTGGAATTGGTTCGAATCAAATGCATCCTATTCCCATGCATTATGTTATATCATGTTAATTTATATCAAGCAAGATGACACTTGGCTGGTTGATCATCTTCATCAACTTTAGATCGACTAGGGGCTCAAAAGCGGATGCTTCTTGCAGGTGGCCCAGATCTGGCGTGGTTCGGCTTGGGTGCAGCTGTCTTGCTGGTGGCCTGGCAATCGGCGGTTGTGTGTTGTATCCTTTTGCTTTGACCACGACAAACACTGTGCGGGTGGGATCAAGGTACTTTATGTACTCGTACTTTCATATTTTTCCACAATGTCATTTAAAGAAGATTAGAGAAGATACTGACAAGACTTCCAAATGTTGCAATAATATGCAATGTAGAAGTTACTGACAGCATTTTCAAGGCGTGAAAACAGGGCTAAACAGGGTTTGTATATGGGTTTGTTCATGGGTTGTGATGAACATCCAACAAAATTATCGCATGAATAGACAAGTAGAGGGCTGCCTTGAACTTTGCCTGCGCGCAGGAAACCTTCACAACTGATAGGGGACCATCCAGCACCGACACCCCTAGATTCCAACAAGTTCCCACAATAATCTGCAGGAGGTTGTCTGTTTCCACAGCAACGGCTACAAACGAAACTGTAAAGAGCAACCTCAGTGATCCTCAGCGTCTTGTTTGCGGCAACTCATGTTGCCTTTTTCACTTGCCGAGACCATGGCAATCTTGTGCCAATCGACTGCCACTGTCCGAGCAGGTTCCCAGCCTCTCGCGAGCCAGAGCTCGTTCTCCCGTGTCTCGCGCTGCTGGGCCAGTGCTCTTTGGATCGCCAGGCAGTCGATCGCCCTTGGTGAATTGGTACCTCCACGAGATTGGTCACATGGCCAGCAACCCGGATATACAATGATATACAAGAACAATCAAGAATATACATAGATACATAATGATACATGACATTGCACGGAACTTAACTCATTTGAATTGTATACGGCTATACTTTTCTACACTGTTATACGCATATATAACATTGTCATCGATTTTCAACCGTGTCAACGGCTCCGCACTTTTGAAGGTATTTGGATGTTGGCTGTAGATTTTGAATGTGAGCTGATCATGTGAGCTGGTGAAAGCATTGATGTGTGGCTTTAAGAAGCAGGGCACTTGTTCCATGTGGTTTCTTGAAACGTCCCAAGGTCAGGACTTCGAACTGGTGGATGCAGCACGTGTCGACAGAGACATGCATGCACTGCGCATTGCATCCTTTCAGCCAATTTTTCATTTTGTGTCAGGACTTTATTGTTAATTCACTCGGCTTTCTGAACACGGCCTGGAGTAGAACTTCCGTTGCTTTTCTTGCCCAACAAAGGCAAACATTTGAATCTTGGCATGTTGAATCCGTGTCACCAAGGATATTCGACAGAGTATCCGAGTCCTTTTGGAAAGATCCCTGCACTAGCAGATGGAGATTTGCAGGTGGGCAGAACCAAATCCAGGGTATAAAGGGGAAGAATGTTTTGGTGACAGCAAGCTTCCGATTCCATAGATGTATGTTTTGGTGCGATTAATCATCATACCATCAGACAGATTATTTTTTGTGTAAACTTGTAAACGCGAAGCGATGTCCTTTTAATTGGTTCAGAGAGGTTTGTTTGTTGGTTTGGGTTCATGCAGTTTCGGTAGAATTCGGTAGAGGTCTTCGAGTCTGGTGCCATTCTGATGTTCCTTGCTGACAAGTATGGCGGCTTGGACACACCGGAGAAGCGTGCCCTGGCAGCAGGAAAGTTGACAGCTTTGCCTAGTCTTGTCCAAAGCTCTGTATCGTACTGGTAGGTGGTGATACAGTGATAGTGCATAGCTGCTTAGCTTCTGGTTCTGGTTCAGGGCCTTTATGCGGTTGCTCTGTCAGGCTCAGGCTGAGTAAAATGAACAGCTTTCAACAGTCTTGCATGTTGGTTATTGGAGTTGTCAGTACTTGTGAGATCTTGTGAGTATGAAATCAGATAAATCGGTGGAGGATTCAAAGGTGAGCTACGCATAGCTACGCCAGGTGTCACCACGTGTCCTGATGACTAAGACGACCGGCTCGTGTGGGTTGTTAATTTCGCAAAATGCCAGGCTCCATCAGTCTGATACTTTAAGAACCTCCTGAAACACATATAAAATAAGTACAAAATAGTATGAATGAAATAGTATAAACAAATATGAACAATCCAACTCCACGTTCGGCACTCTGAAATCGCAGGTGCGGAGGTGAACAAGTGGATCGTTTGGGCGAACGCAACGTTGGATCCAATTTGTTTCAAGGACAGATGATCCAGAGGAGTATGGAGACTTTGACGATTTTGGTAGTTCCTTCATGTTCCTTCTCTTCAGAATGGACCAGATGCCTCAGACCGCTGTTTGGACAGCGAGGTGCAGCTAGCTGCACAAGGGGCAGTGAAACATGCGACTTTCGCTGCAGTGGTTGAGCCTGTCCAATGTGTTTCAGCTCCGGTTGCCTGCGCACTTCACTCAGCTGCCATGATTTCATTGTCCACATATGTCCACATGGTCGACTCATGTTGTCTCCGCGTACTAAAGCACTTTGGAGGAGGACGGCAATGGCAGGGTTCTGGACACGGGCTTACGCGGTGATCCACCAGCCCTGCAAGTTTTAGATGGTCTGTTGGAGGCCAATGAGTTCCTACTGGGATCTGGAGAGGCAGGGGGCTCAGGGGGCTCAGGGGGCTCAGGGGACTCAGGGAGCTCATGGGGGCCTTGAGTTGCCAGTGTCGCTAGTGATGATTTGTAATGCTGGTGCTTCAGTGCTTCCACGTCGAGGAACATGATTGTACAGTATCACGCTATCAACACAGCCAGTACATCTAGTCTAGTGAAACTTAGTGATCAATCACAACTTGGACGGAAGTAGTCTGGTTGGTGAGAGGGCACAGGTTCTCTAGGAACGGTCTTGCTCATCAAAGCGCCCTTTTCAATTTTGAAAGTATACTTGAGATTGCCCAAACCCCGTCAAAAGGACCATGACCTCTTCTGGAGTCCTTGCAGCTGTATTTAAAGTCATACTGTACTTACCCAGATCCTTAAAGATTTGATGAACTTGATAGACATGGGATTTTTTGTGGGAAACGTTTTGAAATGGTGTTTTGCACAAAGGAATCCTTCTCGGTGGCAGATGTGGCAGTCGGTTCATACCTTCTTTACGTCCGGACCTTGGGATCAGTTGTCCCCGACCATAGAAAGATACTCCATTCACCATTCCTCCTTTCAAAATTCCTCCTTTCGCCAGTCTGCCATAGTCTGCCATAGTCTGCCTGCAGCTTCTTTCACAGGCTGTTACTTTGCTGTGTTGCTCCACAATGTGTCTTGAGCCAACTGCTGCCCCATGAGCATTAGGTGCCCCTGTTCTTCCCTGACATCAGCGTGGCAAAATGGCCACATATTCAGAGCCGCAGCTGCAAAAACTTGGCAGGGCAAGCACAGAAAAATAAAAAATAATACGGGTATACTGCAAGTGGAAGATGATCCACCTATTCACCAGGAACAGAGTTTGCATGAAGCCATCTTTTTTTGAATGTCCAGTGAGGCCAGTGAGAACCGAACAAAGGCCTTGTCAATTCTTCTCACAATTCTTTGGTCCTCAAAGGCGCTACATGCTGCAGCTGCTCGAGCGTCCAGCATATCAACGCGCCTTTGGAGCGGGGACTGCGGAACAGCTGCAGACCATCGTGATGCTTGGCGACAGCTGGCGACATGAGATGATGCAATTGACGCAATTGGATGAACTTGTTGGATTATGGTTGATGGAGGTTGATGGACGTTGATGGTTGGATCAGGGATGGATCAGGGATAGAAGTTCTGCTTTCCAGAAAATGGAAGTTCAAGTGATATGGGATGAGATGCTTTGACATCTCTGAAGGAAAAGCAGCATCTGGACCTGACCCAGCAAGGATGATTCTTTGAGCCTTAAGCAATTGGTTTGTGATTCTGATGTAGAGCCTTGTGGAGGCTACGGTATCAAAGATTCTGATCCCTGAAAAAAGACAGACATATTTCCTGGCTGGACTATCATATCTGCTGCCCACCAGCATGCTGCAAAGCATTGACAAACAAATTGATCTGAGGAGCAAGAAGGGGGACTCCAAGATGTTCGGCCTCTTCTGAGACTGACTTCCTCAATCGATTTTCAGTGCATCTAGAAACATTAGAAACATTGATCGACCCTTGGCTTCCAGTGAAGGAAAATATGCGTTGCAAGGGATTGGCTTCTGGTTTGACTAGATGCTCCTGCAGTTTTGAATGTGTTGCCTGAGGTTCTTTCCACATATGTAGTATATTTGCGAATCTCATCTTAGATCATCTTGGTTCTCCATGTGGGTGGCGCCTTTTCTCTTGTGTCTCCGGAAAAAACGGCACGGTTTATTTCTCCCCCAAAGCTGTGCAGGTTCCGCACATGCCTGGCCAACCACTCAAGGAGATGTGGCTGGTGAAGGTCGTCGAGATAGGAACAGTGTAGTCACAACTAACGACCTCTGGATCTAGAGGGAATTGGTATGAGACACGCTGAGAAACTATGAATTGGTAGACATGAACATTGTGCAACAATTATTAGTTGCGCCAAAGCGCAACACCTCACAACACCAATTTTGGAAGTAACTGTGGGAGTTTGAGAGTGGGAAATTTCCTCAGGAGATGTTTGCTCGCATGAAAGCGCTGGAGCCGGGCCTCTTCGAGGCTGGACCTGCTGTTGTTCAGCAACTAGGAATTCCATTCCACATGGAAATCAGAGAACTGATGGGCAGTGATGGGCAATGATGGGCAATGGTAGGCATTTACTGGACCTTTTTCCATTTTACCCGATCACTTCTAGCCTGTGGCCTTGTATGCACCATTCACAAGCTCCTTGTCATCGGCTCCAGGATCGATACTACAAGGACATTTTCCGCGATTTGCCCAAGGACAGGTAATGGAGGAAGCATGAAGACTGGACATGGCTCGAAATAAAGGCCATCATCACTTGATGCTTCTGGTCCAGTCAACCGCGAATAACTCTTCGGTTGAATATTGAAGAATCGGGTATTCATCTCATGCTAACTCCCTCCAAGGTAAACTTTACAAGAATACATATGATGACCTATATTCCTCTGCTGAGGCCAATTTGTTGCGGCGTGTTGAAGCTCGCAGGACTGGCGGTACCTTCTGCAGCGCATCCAGTGGGCTGAAAAACGTGGTATTTGCAGCGAAAAGTCACCAGGCTCCTTTGCTGGACAGGCCAGAATGCAGGGACCCGCTATTGGATGCTAGTGGCAACAGCAATCAGATATTGTTTGACATGGGTTTGAGAGAAAACATGCTGTTGTCAAGGTGTGTTTTTGGCGTGAAACCGGTGGTCAACTGTTGGGACAACCTGGTGGTTTGCGTGCATGGTCAGAAGATCTCATTGTCATGCCAGACAAAGATCCCACAAACAGAACATTGCCACACGCTGAGCCCAGCTTTCCTTGAGGAAGAACTGTTGGTGCCAGCAGTCTATCACACCCAGCGGCTTGACACCGTTGGATCCCAAGCAGGGTTTGCTGAACCCTCTGAACTTCACAGTCAAGTGTGGCGGGAAGGTTCTGGCAAATTGGCACCATTGGCTTTTGTAGAAATAACATTCAGACATGGTGTTTTAATCTCGCGCTTTCAACCACTCAATAGTGAAACGCATTTACCCTTTGGCATGTGGGCTAGAGGGGTAGAAAGGAGGAGGAGCTAAATCTTGGTTCTTGGAGAAGAGCCAAGACATCTTTAGATAATCTCTTCCAATTGTAGCTGGTAGATTTTGCACTAGCTGAAGCTCGTTGGTATGAGACTGGGTGATGAGAGTCTAAGTTTAAGCCTTGCTATTTGCAAAAGAATGACGTTTGTCCTTTGGGCTACGCCCATGCATTGCTCAGGCAACAGTTTGCGTTGGGAGATCGAGCCAGATACTTGGATTTCCCAGAAAGTTCTGAGACACTAGGAGACACTCCAACACAAACAGATGCAAACAGATACAGAGAAGACTTTTCTCAAAGCTGTTCCTCCACACAAATGCATAATCACAATTGTTTGCCAAGTAGATAAGTAGTGTGAGCCCCTTTACCAGTTTTGGGAAAGATGAGCCTTCCAGTGAGTTGAGTAAGCTAAATGAGAATGTTGGCAAGTGAATACATCAACGGCTGCCGCCAAAAGCTGACAGAAATGCTATCCCAGCTATCCGTCTGGATATGTTTGGATTCTTTGGGCAACAGGATGCTAGAGGTACCTGACCTAGATGCAGAACAGTAACTTAAAACCGCTTCATCTGATTGATTGTGAACGCAACAGGCGCCCAATCCTGCTTCTTGAATTCTGAAAGGTGTTAAATGCGCAGTGCCACTGCCAGGTTCCAGTGATTCCTCGTCCTCGCAGTCAGAGTCTCAAACTGCATGATGGTCTTGTGATCCTCGGTACAGTGATCCGTACGGTCGTATGAACAATAAGTTTCAACTACTTACAAAGGAACATTGGGTTGATGCATCTCTTCACTGTGTTTCCAGATCAGAAAAATCAGGATGTCAACTCTCACAGGTCCATATTGTCCTCACGGTGCCTGAGTAGCTTCTCCTGCAGACTTCACTATTTTTTCTGGGCGACAGAGCCAATGCACTGCTAAGGCCTCTTTCTGACGGTTATGAGTATGTGGCCTGGCGAAAGTTTTGTCGCCATCTCACTGTTATTCCAGCCCTTAGATTTGGAAGGGCCTGACGTCATCAAAAATAAGCGGGTTTTAAAGCAATAAAAAGACCAGACTTGCGTTTCAGTAGAAAGTCACCAGCGGCAAGGCTGTTTCAAGACAAAACATTGCAACTGCACATGCTGTCTAACCCATCCGTTGCCCCAAAACTTTGTTTGTTGCTTCCTGTGCACATTGCTCCCTCAAAAGGTTGAGTTTCATCTGAATGCTACCCTTTTTCATTCGATTTTCCGGCAATGACAGGGTAGAGCTGGCAATGACGAAATGATACGAAATGGATAGATGTGGATAGGGTCTCGCCATCACCAGGACTTCTTAGAGATGCTCTACGTCAAGGACCCTCCGTGGGAATGGACAAGAAGCTGGACCTCTTCCGTAGAGCATGTAGAGATGTAGAGCCCTTTGCGATGTCCGAAGGCATCTGCAGGCCCAAAAAATCATTCAGCAAAAGACCGACCATTTTCATTTGGTTCCATGGCATACTTTCGCTGACTTTCGTCCTGGTTTTGGTTTGTTACAAACATTTCATCATTGCCAAAGCATACCAAAGCAATTGTCAGTTGCTGACACTTGGGATCTGCCAGGACCAAGAGGGCAAAGTGGTGCAGGCGGAAGCTCTCGGATCCTCACGATGTCCATTGGATGTGACACTATGGATATCGGAGACTATCGGAGACTATCGGATAGAGGTGTTGAAATGTATTGAATATAGAGGTGATGAATGGCAAGGAGGGAAATCATCAGCGGCTTAGCTCGACTGAGCTGGGTTTGCGTTGAGGATTCCTGAACCTCATTTGCATCGGACTTAAAATCTATTGAGCCAAAAAAAGAAAGGAAGGGTTGGTGATAATTTTGCTCTTGCAAGAATGTCATTGTCAACAGGAATCAACATGATCAATGATTGCAGCAACCACTACAGGAACCTTGGGATTGGAGATGTTTTGTTCTATGAGCATTGAGCGCAACTTTGCAGGTGGTGCCCTGGGAGAGCTGCGGCATTTACCCAGCAGTGTTTTGGTCAAGGTCCCAGACCGCTGCAGTCGCCAAGTTGAATTTTGGGTTCATCTTGCGTGACTCTCGATCATGCATTGGACTTGGCTCCCTGATGTATTCGCCAGCTTGAATATCAAGACAGGGCGGTAATCTTTGATCAGAGTGCACATCAAAGGTTGGGGAAACTCCAGTGTCCTTCTCGCCATTCAAACATACGAAGCTGAGGACATATAGCTTTAAACCGCCCAGAGGCCTCGGCGGAAACGGACCAACGGACTTCTGCAGCATGCAATCGATAAAACCGCTCAATTGATGCCAGGTGTTGCTTTGCATTTTGGCATATTTTGGCATTTGAATCGTTCTGAATCTGAATGCTTTGCATCAATTCTAGTGGCAGGTACCAGCTCATTGACTCCTTTTGCCGCCTTCAAGCTCAGAGGAGTCGCTGGACTGCAATAATTAATAGTAGTATATCAACGCATATCAAAGCATATCAAACCTGTATGCAGTGCTGCAAGCCAGGCAAATCAATCCCATTTTGTCAGATATGATCGTTCATTATCGTTCATCTCCGAGCTTGACACATGCAGTGTTTTGCTTTTGTGTTTGTTTGTTTTTTAATGACAGGAACTCTCCATAGTCTATTGCTGTAGGAGACTCGAACCTTTTAGATGCCTGTAACAAACAATGACGAAAGGCACTGTATGTTCTTGAGAAGAAGGTTCCTGCAGTAAGATGGTAACAGTGGATCAACGAACAGCTGAACGGCCCAGGTTTGGGAAGGCGAAGCTATTGAGTGGGATCCCACACACGGCAGCGAGGAGAGGCTGTTTGTAGCTGAGAAGAGGAGGAACTATAGTCTTGACAACTGGCCTTTCTGAAATTAAGTTGTTTTCTTCATTGGTTCTGGAGAATTTTAAGTATATATATATATCTCCAGGGGATACCCCGATCACTGCTTGAGCCTAAACCCCATCTAAAACCTACAAGAACCACGAGAAAAGTGCGAGGGTTTTTAGGCACCCCTGCTTGGCTCGGACCCTGTTCAGTCAGTCAACGACATGGTTGGAGCTATGACGACGATTTAAGCGCCCTAAACCGTTTTTTTTTTTAAGCGCGTTTTCACATCATTTTAGGACTCCTCATTTTTGAACACCAGGAAATCATTAAAAACCGCCAAAAAAACATGCTATAGAAATAAGAAGTGACGCCCTGAACCTGCTATTTGAGTTAATGAAAACTTAATTAAGCAGCAGACGCGGTGAGAGGATACATCGGAGAGGGGAATTTACAACATTGCAACAAGACTGCTACACACGAGTGCTATAAAACATATGATTCACTAATGAAACCTTGACAGAGATGAAACCAATTGAGTTTTTTCGCAACGTCAAGACCATTTTTTCGATGGAATATTAGAAAGTGATGAAATGTGCAGAAACTGAACTTGATTATTAGTTCATAATATCTTAACGAATTATGTTATGAAGTAATCACCCAACCCATATCCGCACATAAACACAACAACCAAAACAACAATTTACCCTCATCCAAGCCAAACATGGCCACATCACTTTAGCACCAGAATAGTCCTAAAATTTCCAGCGCAGGAAACATGAATGGCAAGGAACATACATTGAACAATAACATAAAAATAACAGAACATTCAACATAATACTAACAAAAAGTGTCTTAGCATCCCCCTTTTGCCTGTGTCCACGGGCCCACGGGTTACTTCCAACAGAGCTGACATTCCTCCGGCACAAGCAGCCCCTGGCATTCCACAAGGCCAAAACTGAAAAATGTGTTGCGATTGATCATACTGAATCGCATTGCCTTAGTACTTGACGGCCTTTTTGATTTTTTTGAGGTTTGGTCCATTTTCTGCTTGTTCTGTATCAGTTCTCCTTGTATCTCCGGGCTGACATTGTCAGCAGGAGATGGACTGGTTCACCAATATGGCACCAGAGCTCCGAAGGCCAACGACTCGAAGCTGCGACAGGTGTTTTAAGTAAAGGGTCCCATGCCCCGGATTTCCCAATGAACGTGTTAATGTGGGGCCCCATATCTTAGTAAATGTTAGTATGCAACAGCAATTCAAAAATTCCAAGATTTCCGAACCGTTTCTGGATATGTGAGTTGGTTGCAGCGAAGACTTTGACGAGGACCCAAAATTACATGTCATGGCTATCCAGTGAATGTTTGTCTTGCAAGGCAACTTGCAGATCCAAAGCTGCTTGAAGGGCCGCACAAGATAGAGGCGCACTTGTTTGGTCCAAAGAAACAAACTTGCGCGCAGCATCATGTGTGCATCATGTGTCTTATCATCTTGTTTAGACTCTAGAGGGTGGGGTCATGTCACCATCTAAAGTGATTGAAGTGGAACTAGGATCTGTGTCATCAAGAACAAATACAATACATCGTAGAGGTTACAGCTGCAAGTTCGGGTTTGTCCCCCTTTGTTACCATGCTATGAAAGTCGATGCGACCATGTTCAAACCACATTCAGTGCATTGTGATGAGAAGATGCAGCTACTACTTTGTCGCAGGTTGAGAGCCTGCCCAGACCGAAACGAGAGAAGGAGGTTCCTTAAGACACTTGCAAGTGAGAACAAATGCGTGGATTTGTTGCAGTCTGTGCACATTTGTATACCTTACGAAGTTATAAGCTTTGTCGATGATGTCAATGTGAGCCACGCTCAATTTTAGTAAGTGAGATCCAAGAGGCAATAGACCTCGCGTAAGCAAAACCGTGGTGTGCATAAGCCTGCGTAAGCATCAGCGTAAGCCATTCCTACGCGCAAGCTAAGACTCTGGGTGCGTAAGCAGCGCGAAAGCTGCGACATAAGCATTCCCTTAAGAAAGACAAGACCGTTGGACCACGGCTCACGTGTTCTGCAATGCCTGGAACGACTTTGACATGATTTGATGCCTGAATGTGATGCCAGAAAGGCCATAGAACCAAATCATACCTCAAATTCAAATCATTTTGTTTGACCTTTATCACCACATCAGGTTGGAACCATGAATTGAACCTGACCCCAGCAACCTGACGCAGTTGCCCGTACTCTGGCCGGAGAACTCTTGGCAGGGCAATGTCGCCAAGGCTGGGGGGATGGGTGGCTGTCGCCAGGCATGAAGATACAGGCTGTGCTGAAGTGCAAACAATGTGTTCACATGTGTACAGCCGAAGAACATCCAAATTGGGCACCTTCACTTCAAAGAAAGAGTGGAATTATCCTTTGTGACTGCACTGCGGCAATGCAGTTAAAAGAACTTAATCATGTGCGCTGATTGCATTCTTTGCACTGAGATGGATGAATGGATTATCGACTGCTCGGCTTGAAATTGAAATCACAACAGGAGATCTTGATCGTTTTGATTCCATGTTTGCCCCCGCTTTTTTGAACAAGCGATGTGCAGTGATGTGCAGTCAGCTTGGCAAGGCCAAAATCTGGGATCAGCTGCAACAGTGAGGATGCTATCCTCCCTTGAGGAAAGTCACACAATCATGTCTGCTTCAGACCTCAGACATCAAGGAAAAACCAAAAACAAACAAACACATCAAAAACACATGTTTGCACTTTATATTTCACTCTATTAAGATCCTACGATGAGACGTTGCTACCAACATCAATTGGTGTTTGAAGATTACACTATAATTCTGAATTGGAACTGGAACTGGAACAACAATAAATTCGAGATACGCATCAGAAAGTTTCCAAAAGACACTTGGTGGATCTTTATTGTCTTTGGTGCCAACTTTACTTGGACCTTATTGCCTGTCCGTGGCTCAAGGTCCAGTAGAATCTCTTCATCAGCTATGCTGGATCCAAACAGATGGATAACATGACAGACATGATTTGTGTCATTTGTTGGAATGACTCATGAACCATCGGAAGCACCTGGCTCCATTCATGGAGAAAGAACACATCTGCAAGTTTCAGTGTGTGCCGACATGAGACGTTTGGATCCGTGCATTTGCGTCACTATCGAAAAAAGCGCTTCATGCGAAAACCTGATTGGATTTGTCTAGGTCTGCGATGGTCGATTTACTCGGAGAATCGTTAAGATGATTTCTTAATGGTGTAGGCCCTATAGCCTCTGGGTTCTGGAGAGAATGTCTGCACCTGCCAGCAGTTCAACCAGTTCAACAAATTCAACTCAAAGCTGCCAGGGATGCCTTCGCGGCAAGCTTCAATCGGCTCAGCGAAGAGCTGGGTCCGGGGATCCAGTGAAATGTAAGGTCTCAGGGTGTCTCTGAGTGTTAGACGTAGGATGACAAGGTAGACTACCAGGTAGATGTGTTGGTAATCCGAAAAGATCTAATTAGAATATCAAAGGGCTGAATGTTGGTCCTGTTCCAAGGGTCTTGGCTCATCTTCTTTATCATTTTTTTTTTCGAAAAAATGGGACTTCATAGGGACCGTTGACAATTCCAGCCCAGGACAGCACTGGAGTGAGCTGAATATCATCCCACAACTCCAGGAGCAGTCCGTGAGATCTGTTAGGGTCGTCGGATTCTTCTTGTGCACCGGTTGTGCAACTACTTACTTTTAGCGTGACAAGAAATTGAACTCACAGATCATGCTATACATTCTCCAGGAGGATTCTCGCACAAAAGCAGCATCAAGACCCAGTATGACCAGTCCACCTTGACCATTCGTTCAGATCTTCCAAGCTCAAATTCAATCCCCACTACTGCAGCATTCATGTTCTGGTGATCTCTCCAAGCGAATCCCAGACTCTGGTGGAACACAAGAATTACCTCTACCGCATCTCGGCAATCTTGTCGACTCGTGCGTTGGCAGAGGCACACAAAGAGTGGAAGAAATGAGACAAACAGAGAGAGAAACAGAGAAACACATAGAGAAACAAAAAAAACGAGCCGAACCAGATCTAAGCAGCCGTCATGCACAGACGATCGAATGGGTGCAAAACTGTCTAGAGCTTGCTACTGGTAATGTTTAATAATCTGATGCTTGCGTTGCAGGTGTCTGGTAGCGACTTCATCGACAAACACTTGGTGCCCATGGCCAAGATCTTACAGTGGGTACGGCACATGTACATCGGCACAGTGGTTCAATTGTAATCTTCTAGATCGCCTTAGGACTAGAAACGACCAACATCACACCCTAGTTGCCTTAGGCTAATCTTGCTAGCTGCTAGCCAGAACAGCCTGCTCAGAATTCCAAGCATTTCAGATGCTTGAATTACGATGTACCACAGCATACCATAGCACACTGATGATCGAAACGATTCAAACATATTCAAACCACAGCTTGACAGTTCTTGACACTTTTCTCTAGAGCTTTCACTTGAGCCTTCAGGTGGTGAAACTCACCAATGACCCTGTACCAAATGTGCGATTCAACGCCGCCAAGACAATCCTCGCTTGAGACTCAGAGCATCCTTCACCGCTAATTAGCAGCGTCGAGCACCGCAGCGTGACAATGATTGCTCTGGGTGGCATCTTCATTGGAGATACAGGTATGGATGGCCAAGTAGGTCATCAAAATATTCCAAACCGCTCAGAATGCTCGTTTTTCCAAGTGTGTGGCTCTCGAGTCATCTCCAGCAGTGGCACTGTTTCAATGCCTCGAGGCAATGCATCAGGTTTGCGGCAAGAGCACTCCCAAGAGCTTTGATGGGCAGCTGGTACCTTGCTTGTATCGTCTACTCCAAGACCAGGAAAGGGATCTGGAAGTGCTCAGAAGGTGAAGATGTACCACATATCTTCGTGTCAGAAAGACTCCCCGTCATTGGGGTCCCTTGATTATTGTCCATCTTTCTGTGTTCTTCTATAGGTCACTATAGTTCGTTCATGTATTCTCAAGTTTTGAATAGTTTTGATATGTTTTAACTTGGCTTGGATATGTTTGGTTTGTGTCTATCTATCCCTTTACTTGGAATATATTTTCTGATTGCAGCCTCCCGGCAGGACAGATTTCTCGGACGAATATTCCCTCAAGCTGTGGAATCAACAATATAAATTAAAGCGAATGAAGGCCAAATCTATCGACACAAACATCTACTGTAGGGAAGATCTTTCATGATATTCACTTATGAGTGTCTGTGAAAGGACGAAAGAACCTCAATCTAGACAGACTAGGCATGACTAGGCCAGAAATCCAAGCTCATTTGAGGCTTCTGAGGAGTGTTGAGAGCTGGCTCGATGTCCATTAGCTCAAAGATCAATGTTTGTTCAAGCAACCAAGTCAAAAGCAGTGCAGACCGACATTTTGCTTCTTTATCAATGGCATGAGACACCTGATTTGAATTCTACCAAGATTCACTTTTGTAGCCTATTTTTGTGTACCGGCAATTCAAGGGCTGGCGACAGTAGATGGTAAGCCGAAGCGGCAGGATCCGGATGTGAAATTCTTTGCGCAGAAGGCCGTCACGGAGTTAGGGGGTTAACTGCCCCAGTGGTCCTTGCCTGAGATGAAACCTTTAGCATCGATTCCTTATGTTGTCTTGTTCCTCCTTCTCCTTCTCCTTCTCCTTCTCCTTCTCCTTCTCCTTCTCCTTCTCTTCTCCTCATCATCATCATCATCATCATCATCATCATCATGTTGTGATGATAATGATAAGCTGTATTGGTCTGTCACATGCGGTGTCAGATCAGCTATTTTCTTAATTGCCAAGAAAATTTTGAACAACGCAAGTTGACGCAAGTGGACCAGGGCATCTGAGCTCTGCTGAGGCCTTGCCATTCTGAGCATCTGGTGGCAATGAGCAAGGGAATTCCTAAGAAAACAAAGATGCATCAGTACCAAAGTGCACCACATCACTGACTCTCTTGGACCATGACGATAAAAAATGAGCCAGCAGGTGCAACATCATCATGAAACATTTTTTGAACGTTGCGAATTCACACGCCCGTGGCTGCCGAAGCATGTCATCCAGGCCCCAATGCTTGCGTGATCCAAACTAGAAAACGGAGCTGCAAATCAAAACAACAACGGGCTCAACAAATTTCCACAGAGTTTCAATCGAAAATGCTTGGATCGATGATCGTTTTGCAAATTCTTGGACTTTTGGAGTTGCACGTTTGGAAGCTGAAGATTGCTGAGGCAGCACCAAAGGGGTCAGGTAGCAGGTGAAAATGGACTAGGTCACCAGCCGGTCCAGCCTGGAGATCTGAAGCCAAAAAATCCTTGCTGCGGTTGGGATAGCGATTGGCTTCCGGTGTTTTCCGATGCCATGCAGCCATTGAAAGTCCTATTGCCGCCATGCTGGACTTTGATTCTGTCACTAGCTCCAAGATCAGAGGCAGTCTTTACCTCCACAACAAGTCAAATCTCCTATATTCATCTATAGTCTACATCCATCTACTGTACAATTTTTGACTTCAGCTGTCAATTTTGGTTCAATCGCTGGCTTTGCAGCGGCGTGTGGCTGCGTCGCAATCTGAGCTTGGACTGGCATCTTCCTGCTGTGTGTTTTGAGGACAGCTCTGCAGGATGCCAGTAAAGTTCAGTAAAGAGTAAAGACTGTGTTGAAAAATGGTATGATAATATGTTGCCTGTGAAGAAGTTGTATGGCACTATCTTCAAACGTGAGACCTAGGCGAAGCACCATGTTGCCCATCAGCAAGAAACAGGTGGGTTCAACATGTTCGTGTCATACCACACTTTTTTCACCGCATCAATATCATTCCAGTGACTAGTGATACCAGCAAACTTGGCCAGAGAATATGAATGAATATGATGCACGATTGTCTCGGGATCTCTTGGCTTGCAGATTGGGCGAGATTGGATGGAGTTCTTCACCATCCTTGTTTGGGCCACCGTAATCCTGCCACTCGGAGAAGAAAACTCTTAGATTCTCTTTGGCCTGACAAAACTTGATGTCCCAAAAGAATGCAAAAGACAGACGTGCAATAGATATTTTACTCTATATATATATATATCTATATGTATATATACATCACTATGTGTCACTAGATGTTGCACCTGGTTATTGAAGCGACACCAAAGGCATATCTGATTTCTCGTATTTTTACTGCAGTGCAATATTTGCATGACCCACTCATCGGTATTTGACTTTGTGAATGTTCCAACCAAATATCCGTTTCCAACTGCTTCAGAGCTGCGGGTTGTCAAATATATAATTAGTAATTAGTGAAATTGGAAGATGGAGTCTATACGTTTGCAGCACATAGACAAATACAGAAACCAAACTCGCTTTTACCCCAATATGCCGGACTTGTTTCAAGCTTCGGCTAAGGATCATGTTTCTTGCCAAGCTGAAGGCGTTTCAGGACCGCTAGCAGTACTGTACAGATCTGTATCGTGTTTCCAGCTGCTATGAGATCGTCCTGCAGGTTCAGGTCGTGCTGGGAAGTCGCCAAGACTTGAGAGACAAGTGCAGTCTTGCATTCCTATTGGACCCCTCCTTTTCAGTATCGTTGAGTCTTGCTTTCTCGAATCCTGATCTTTCCTTGGCGCCAAAGGTTGCGCGACATATTCTTTTGCTGAAATTTCTAACATGAGATGGACTATGATGATCTACTTTGACCTATGACTTGTTGGACTTGTTGGACTTGGTATGCTCAACCTGGCGTTTCAGGACGTTCTGATTGCCATTATTCTGGGCACGATTATGATGGTCATGGTCTCAGAATGTCTCAGAATGTCTTAGAATATGCAACCAAGGCTGAGCGGCCATCTGAAAATATGCTACGGGGTTGTTTGATGTTTGAGCAGTGACCGCTCAGACTTTGAAGCCCAAGTCCAGTTTTCGTTTTTTTTTCTAATGCAGAAGGCCGGCTGGCTTGGATTTTGACGGGGCTGTTTCACAAGGCCTTTAAGTTTATGGGTACTGTGTATTGATTTGCGATGCTTCTCCCTTGAAAGAGGTACAGCCAAAGAATCCCATGCTCCAAGACACATTGGTGTCATTTGTGCTTCAGTAATCTCTGAGGTGGCCAACGCAGACTTCTTTTTTGCCCATTTCCGAATCTACAAGAACTACATTGTGCTGAGAAGATCACTCTTCAAGGAGCCTTGACGCGTTGAGTGAAGAAACCTACTTGGAAACGCTTGCCAGAGAGGTTTCTCGTTCTTTGGTTTAGCATACCTATAGATTGATGTGGATGTGTCGAGGCCGATAGACCAGCATCCATTGGTTAATTGGTTCGAAGCACCTCCCAGATTTTATGCAATGCTGGGTGGCGGCCCTGC
>BGPT01000832.1:3026-23866 GCA_003297045.1 Symbiodinium sp. clade C Y103 | reverse complement strand
TTTGGCAACACACTGCACAACATTTGTGTCCACGTGCATGGTGCTCCTCAATGCTACTCGCAATCCCTCTGCACTTTGCTTGAATTGATCTGATCGATCCAGTGAAAGGCTAGGAGAATCTAGGAGATATGCTTGACGTGGCTTGATTATGTTCATATTGAAAATTGCCATTTGCTTTAGGGGATATCGAAGACCAGCCNTTGCCGGCTGGTTCAACACATCTCCAAGATTAGTTGTCAGGCTGCTGGGTGGCGGCCCTGCCTGACATCTTGCGGTGAGCTGTCAATCAAAGCATCCAATATCGCATTTCTACAGCAGAGAGTTCTTGGATGGTTGGTTCGGTTGATGCAGAATCTGTGTTGTTTGTGTTGGGATCGGTGGAAGTATTGAATAGTATTGATGTTAGAGGAGGTTGTCACGAAAGCTACTGTAGCAGTTGCTCTTGCTCTAGCAAGGAATAGCCAGGCAGTAGGAGAAACTTGCAATGTTATACCCCCCCCTTCCCCCCTCCACCTGGCAGGTCTGGGTTCAATCCCCGCTGGTCCGTGGTTTGACGGCAGGTACAGATTTCTCATCTTCATCGTCATTTGCGCTGTTATCTTCACCTTCTTCATTTTCATCTTCATTAGGCCTTGTCATCATCATTGTCATCATCATTGTCATCATCATTGTCATCATCATTGTCATCATCATTGTCATCATCATTGTCATCATCATCATTGTCGTAATAATAACGACAATAATTATCAGCCCCTTTCTCTGTTTGGATCTCACTCCGGTTCTTCCCTTTGGCTGTTAGAATTTCAATTGTTTCTTTCAGCTGAGCAGTGCTGAGCAGTCTCCGGTAGAACACTAGTAACATCTAGTAACTAGTACCATCCTGCTAGCTTCCCTACCTCGATCTACCTCCCATCCTGGCCTCAAGTTTGGCACTTGACGCAGGACGTGGTTGGAGCCGCGGTGCTCGGGACTGGATGCTTGGCATTGTCTGGGCCACGGTGCTAGACCTTTGCACGTTTGCAACGAGCAGAGTTTCCCCAGTGGTCATTCCTTGACCATGAATGTACGGACCACGTTTAGATCATACGCTTGGGCCACTTGGGAAAAGATCATTGTAAGCCTCACTTTGCAAATTCAGAAAGTGTTTTAGATTTTAGATCATTATATATTAGATCATGCTTATTACTCCCCAATGTTGCCCATCAGCTCTGAACAAAGACTCCAAGTGAATGAATTGGCAATAGCAAGGCATGGCTTGTGGCCCGATGCAAAGGGACCAGGCATCGCATTGCTGGGAGCTCCAGATGCTGCGAGCTTTGGAGATTAGCAACACATTGCCATGAGATGTAGTTCAGCATATCACCAGCAGAAACCCGAAGCGAAATGTGAAATCATGATTCGAACAGATTGAGGCACCTGGCGTCACTAGCTGCATGGGCGACTTGTCTGAAGCGGTGATGATGGTGATAATGGTGATGGGGTTCATGCCAACGAAGTTGACAATTTTGAAAGGGCCTCAAGAGGTGATCAAAATCAGAATGAGGTTGAGGCTGAAGAATAGAACAAAAAGCTCTCGTTGTCCCTGCTAGTGACATCAGAAAACTGAACTTTGCTTGTCTTTGTTGTTGTTTGATCCCATGAGACAAATACGTTTCCAGATTTTGAACGGGCTGGAAGCCGCCTTGTTGGGCTGCAGACGGCCAACCAAACTATGTCGACCGTAACATGGTAACATGCCCTTGAAGAGTTCATTGAGTAAAGGCAATGAAGCGGACCAGGGAGGAGTCGAGCCTCCATAACAGTTGTCAAAGGCTGCAAAGACATTGCAAGCGACGCCACACCCATAGGGCAACTGGTCCTCTGCAACTTCAAGGAGAGGAGAATCTGTTATGTTTTCTGCAGGCAACACGAAGCGCAAGCCATTCATACCCTATTTTGCCAGCCCGAGATTGTATCCTGCAGTGTCAGTTTCACGCTGAAGAGGGTGACCCGAGTGACCCGACCTGACCCGACTGTTCCTCCAATCCCACGACGCCATTGTGCTACCCCCACGCAATCTGCACAGGTTGGTTGCGGTGTGCAAACCAATCCGCTATTGTCTGCGGGCTTGTGGGCCGGCGGCCGAAATCAGATGAATAAGGCACCCAATGGGCAACTCAAGTGTCACAGGCAGAGTTTGACTCACAGACTTCATGACTTCAACATGTTTCAACATGTTTTTCTAACCATCCTGCAACAATCTTCAACATATTTCCACTTAGCAGTTTCTGTGGTCCCTGGCTGTTTGATCGCAACTGCAGGTGCAGCTCCTCTTGCGAATCCTGGCGCAGGTGCAGTTTCATGGCAGTTGGAACATGTTGGAACTAGGTTTCCCTCTTGCTACGATTTCAACTGTAACTTACCGTATAAATCCGTATAACTTGTAACACTTTGAGAAATATTCCCCCAACCTCAACGCATTCTTGTCAGGATTTGTTTATGCGACAGCACAGCCTGATGAACCCACTAACCTGATGGTACGCTTTGCCTACACGAAGAGAGAGAGAGAGAGAGAGAGAGAGAGAGAGCGCCAGTGGGCTCAAGTCTTTAACATGACCTTGATGCATGTCAGGGTTGCTGTCAAGTAATCATGTTCGATCATGTTTGGCTTTGCAGTCCGCGCAACTTTTGACAGGTGGCTGGATCGATCATCGCTTTTGCTGCCTTTGGCACCCTTGGCGTGTGGAGGGAACCGCTCGACTACCATGTTCTGGGGTCATGTCACTGTGAGGACCCACTGAAAAGAGTTGCAGAGGTGCATCAACTAATATATTCTGAATTATTCTGACATAATACAATAGCAGTTGTATAATGTTGTATTTACATCATTATACACAGAATTTGTATGATTTTGCAACTGGATCAATCAAGACTCAAAGCGACACTGCAGCCAGGCCTGTACTACTCGTTCCGCTTCCCCGGAGAAGGCCCCTTCAGGCCGACTAGAAGTGCACATGGAGATGCTTCGGAGATGTTCAAAATCATTTCGGATCAAGGATAAGGATACGTAAGGATACTGAGTGTATCTGAGTGATCTGAGTGTACATCATATAGAATAATATAGAATAATATATAGACGTATTTGGGCATACAATGAACATATTGGATATTTGTTCTGTTATTCGGGATATCTCAGGAGACATCATGATCAAATACGAGATACGTTACATGGCTTGGTTTCTGAAAACGCATGTGGAAAAGTGGATCGACTCGTTTCCCGATGGCCAGTCACTTCTTGGGCCTGGAGAGCGCTTGTAGCGCTGGGGATGGAGCCTAAGCTCACAGCAAGACATATCAGCAAAACATGACAAAAGACCTTAGCCTTGGATATCCTTGCTGCATTTTCAAAAACTAGATAGACTATATAAAGCTAGATCTTATCAAAATAACGGTATAAGATTTATGCACAAGTATTTACAGGCAGACAAGAAGTAATAACAAGTAAGTGATTTCCCCCTCTCCCCTTTATCTGTCCCTCGCTCTCTGTCTCTCTCTCTCTCTTTCTCTCTCTCTCTCTCTCTCTTTCTCGTGCTCTAACCGTCATGAGACACCAGCATCCGGTCGAAAGCGGGCCACTCAGGCCACCTTCCTTGCGACAGTGGCTCACATTCGCGTGCGAGATGCCCAATCTCAAAAAGAGTTGGCAAAAGTGTCCTGAGCCAACCCCGTCGATTCATGATCAATGCATAGAAGGTACGCCACTTAGGAGAAACTGACAACATGCTGACGATGCTGACCTGATTTTGTTGTTCTTGTACGTTCTTGCAAGATGAAAGCGATTATACTTCAGATCCAAAAGGGAGGAGTTACTTAGTGTTGTGTTAGGCAATGTGCAGAAATGCTTTATTTTCCGCGTAGATTTCATGAGCCAGTGATAGCCAGTGTGGCCTGGCAGAAGCGCAGGGGAGGTTGAGGAGGTCTTCCTTTTCCCGGACACTTTTAACATCTTTTAACGGTGTCACGGAGTCCGGGGATGTAAAAAGAGCTTCAAGGGATCTATATAAGCTGCAACCTTGATGACAGGAACACGATTTTTACTTGCATGAGGAGGGAGTTGCTTTTCGGCATCAACCTTAAAGGTATGTGTTTTTCTTTTCCATCCTTCAGCCTCCGATTTGTACAGCTTTGTCTCACCATTACTGCAGGTCCACCGTGGTGGATGCAGGGTAGTTGAAGCTTCTGTTCAACTAATCGCCACACCAACATGACCCTGCTGAAAGCACCTACAGATCCTGCATGCCAGAGAGGTGACGTTGTGACACGTCTCAGCAAGCGAGTCCAGTCGGAAAGAAAAGGCGCTCCCTGTCTCAGGCCGTTTTCATTTGCTGCGTGTGACAGTGTAGCTGCAGCAGTTGCAGACATACGATGTGCTGGATCATCAACGTGTTCATGGTGTTGCAATATGTTGTGTTGCAATCAATCTCAACACAGTGGGCATATGTGGGCATGCGCCACAGTGGTCACAGGCACGTTTCGCCTAGTCACTTCTCGCTCCTGCCGGGGACACCTCCACAAGCAGTCGATGTTGTGATGCCTTGCTCAAGCTTGTGACCTGCCACACTGAATAATCTGAAGTGTCAGACTCAGCCTCCACCCAAGCCGAAAAGGCACCCAGACACTGTCAAAACCATGGCGCGTTTCTGTATCTTAATTTCAAAATCATACAGTTATATACAGAGGTGCCGGGTTTTTCAGCAATGGTGTTGCAAATGAAAAGCTGTACCCAAACACAGTCTGAGCGATGACAAAGCTGATCGTGACCTGAGATCGCACCGGTGGCTAAGCCACCGGTTCTTCAAATACTTCAGCCATGGTGCAGATGCAAAAGCTTGGACGCTTCAAGAGGCCAGTCTGAATTATTTCAGAGATGGAAGTCTTTTTATGAAGGTTTCTTGGCAAGTTGATATTGACCTTCGTGACACGTGCCATTCAACTGAGCTCAGTTCTTATGATTATAGGTGCATAGTTTTTTTGCCAGCTTGCAGGAATATATGACGGATACAGGGTCCAAGACTTGATAGCCTGTGGTTTTCATTGTATATCAGACTGATTAATGTGGGAAACCTAATAATAAACCTGCCATTTGGGGATGGTCTCTACCACCCATAGAAATGGTGATTTTGGGGATGGTTTATTATTGGGTTTACCGTGTACCACATTAGTTTGATTAGTAAATATGTTGCAACTCAGAAAGGAAATCTTCTGCCAATTCAGTTTATGGACAGAAATAAGTAGAATGAAGAGGCTGCCAAGGAGAAGCAATCAAACCATGCACCAAAGCCAGGCTTTTGGGTCAAACTCGGAAGCCAAACACTGACTGGAAGCCGAACTACGGCTTGTTGACCAGGTGGGCTTTGATGTTCCGGGAGAAACGGGAAGAAGTGGTATTGCCCTGTGACTTTCATTGCCCCAAGTTCAATACAGTTCAATGATGTCATATCTTGGACGTGCTGGTTGCCACCATCACAAATTCCTGTCGAAGTGTGGATATTCAACTTTCCACAAAATGCCGTCATGACCAAAACAATCAATGCATAGGTCGGTTGTTCTAAATGTCTGTGTTTTTTGTGTTTTCTTTTGCGTCAACAGGTTCAGAGTTTGGATAGAGACCCGATTCTACCGGATGCTACTGGTCAGGCAAAAGCACCACCCTTTGATTCTGTGACAGCCTTGGGTGCAGGACATTGGGTAGTATATTAAGTGAATTACATACATCCAATTTGTGTGCATTGATTGTGGCAGCTTCTGACGGTATGTAACGGCTTGCGTTTGACTTGGCATCATGAAGGATGAAGGATACCCCAACTCCAAAGTGGCAACAAATGGCCCAAGATCTGTTGGATGCCACCCCATTGTTGAGAAACAGTGGTTCAATGTGGTTCCTGCCTGCGAGCATGACTGACAATGACTGAACTTCGCTATACTTAGGAATGGCTACCCGCAATTTGACAAGCCGTACGATCCCGACAATCGAGCTGCTGGCATGTTCTGTGGACCTTCCATGCACAGATGTAGCCTGTGGACGAAACTCTCTGGAAGAACTCCACTACAGTAGGGATTCTGCTGGAGAAACTGCGAGAATATGGATAGGTTTTCGCTGGAGCCAGGCAAAACTCCTCCAACGCAGAAGAAATACAAACCACCAGTTCCTCCACCTGTTGTCAAGGTGCATTGCCCAGACTTACTGTAATGTAATTAGCTTTCGTTAGCTTGAGTCTTGGAATTCTACTGATTCTGCTGCAGGCTCTCAGCAGAAGAAATGCATCAATTAGTCAGTATTCAAAGAAACTCGATGTTCAACGCAACAAGCAGCGCAAGTATAGTTTTTGGAGGTCTTTCGAGCGTTGTTACATTGCGTTATTATATATATTGTACTTGTGTCCTTGCAGAGCGATGACAAAGTCCTGTGTCGAGGCAAGTCGAAACTCCTCCGACTACAACGAAGACAATTTCCACCAACTGAAGAGCAAATTTCAATTCGAGGCCCGCTTTGTACACTGGCACGATCCTTCAATCTGTGAATTTGGGACTTGACAACTGCTTGTTTTGGCCAAAGTTTCATGCGCATTCGGATCTTTGTGTTTCTTACCTAGTCTTACCTTGTTTGATATGCTGCAGCAGCATGGCAGCTCACAGAAGTCTGTTTGCGAGTTGCTAGGTCAAGGGCATGTTTCATGACAAGGGCTATTTGGCCGAAAAAGAGGTGCCTTCGGCCGTCGTTGAGCTCGTTGTCAGCCCAATGGCACAATGTATCACAATGTTGCACGTATACCGTATCCCGATGTATCCCGTGTATAATACTAATTTACATATGAATGTCATTTAATCATATTTGATGTGTTATCAAGCACAATAATGAGATCAAACAGTATACTATCACTTTTTGATTGATCCCTTCTTCCGAGGTCTTCACTGCTGCCTTCAATCTCCACCTTGTTGGCTGGTTGAAGGCAAGTACTCAACCTTTCTGTCCAAAAATGGGTACGAAGACATCACATCAAATCATCACGGTCCTACTGCTTGGATGCGACTTCATGCATTTTTGACCGGAAGAGCTTGGTGCATTCCCTTGTCTTGCAGCGCTGCAGATTCGAAGCAACTTCATGCTGGGTCATGTGCAGGTGGGACAATTTGACATCTCAGACATTTGCAATATATACCCATGAACAACATTGAAAAACAATTTTGACAGATCTTGACAGATCTTGACAGACGTGTTGCTGCCGTGATGCTCAGTACCTGCCAGGGTGACACCTACGCCCTGTCATACTTCAAGAAATACTTGGAGGAGAGAAATGCTGGGCTGATCAACTCTTCCGGCAATACTGGGGTACAACCGAATTTCTGCTGGAATCTATTCCATCTATTCGTTTACTTCGAAACGCTGTGTCAAAGATCAAAGCACAGCGATGCACAGTGCACGTCCCAAAAGAATCCACAAAAACACACCTGCGGGTGAAGTGTTGTTTGGCTCACTGATTGTGCATCCTTGAGCCGCAGGAGAAACATCTTTCCAAGGAAGCTGGCACCATTGACTGGGTTCGGCTCTTTGAGGCAGGGAAAACGAGTCTCAGCAATTGCATTCCAGTTGCGTGGCGCGGGTGAGAGAAGTCAATTTGCAAGTGATGCAAGTGATTTCAAACATCTTGGTTGGCCTGAAGAGAACCTCCCAAATTTATCCAAATTCCATGACTGGTTGCTCAGTACAACACGGGGCTTTCGACTCCATTGCGTGAGAAACTCAGTATGCATAAGTCTGGCTATGGTGACTCCCTGCAGCCGATCTTGGTGGCAGATTACTGCGACCTAGATGAAAGGTGAATTTGTCAATCCTTCATTGAGAGAGGGATTGGTAGAATCTTGGGTCCATGCAGAGAACTCACTATGCAGCTTGCATTTCTGTACGAGCCACTGGAGGATTCTATGTGTAAGATTGCTCAAGCAAGTTGCACTGCACGCCATTGAGTTTGAGTCCGCACGCATTGATTTATGTTCATCTTCGCACCTGCTTGCCAAGAATATCGACACTTGTACTGCGAGAAGGACCCGATAGTTTGGAAAGAGAGCTATGCAAGTACTGCCTACGTTAGCCTACATGATCCTACGTGCTTGAACATCCATAAAATTCAAAAGAACTATATATTCTACATTGTATATTATGCACAATTTAGTGCTGCGGAGAAGAAAGCTGCAAGCAGCACCGTGGCATTACCTTTTGGAAATAGTGGAAAGCAGCCATCAAATTGTGATATGCAGTCGATGTTGCCTAGCGAAGGGGGCTGATTTTCATGCATATTCCAGGACTGGCGGAAGTACCGGCGCCGCAAGGCACATATCATGTTTTGCCCTCAGAAGCGGCAATTACGTCTACGATGAAAGCATAGATGTCCAGAAAGTCACCGTTTTGGATGGAAGTAAACCCTAACTTTGGTCGAGTCTTTGGTAGCACTGACTTGGGCAGTTGGTTGATCCGACTTTTCATCATTGCCTTTTGCATTTGCGGTGCAGCAGAGCATTTCTGGTGCAGCACCTTGGGTCTGACAGATGGCTTACCTGCTTCTGATGGCACTTGCAACATCTTGCAACTATTCATCTAGCTGATCAGGTCACTCTATGAGAAGTGGCAGGCCACGGGGGTTTCATCCAGCTATCAACAGCTTGTTTGTCACTGAAAGTCCCAAGGAGGAATAGATTTTTTGACGTAGATCCAAAGAGACATGGTGAAAAATTGATCAAGAATGATCAAGACATATCAAGACTATTTTCGATGTCTTTGTGGCACTTGCTATCCCGAGGATCTAGGCTGTGTTTGGCTCTTCTTTGGATGTCAGACCACGTGGATGTTTCAAACTGCTATTGCACTCCCGTGATCTGAAACCTCAGAATGCCGTTGCATGTTGTTGTATGTTGTTCGTGACACAGATACGGCGCTTGCAACAAGAATCTTTGGAACGCCGGGAGAAGGAGTTGAAGGTCATCGACGTACTGGCCTCAAGATACGAAATGAGCTACACACATTGTGATGGTGATGTTTTTCTGAATCCTGCATATATTGCCTAAACTCAGGAGAAATGTCTAAGAAATTACTAGATCAAAAAGGAAAAACTGTTTTTCATCTTCATAAACATGTCCAAACATGTCCAAACATATGTATCCTAAATTGATACGAATATATTTTTGAAGAATATTTGTTAAATTATACCATATCTATTCTTATCGATTCCTTTTGTATTTTAAGTATTTATTATACAGACGTAATTCTAGATTATATGAATAAGATAGATACTTTACTATTTACATTATCGAAGGATGTTTAGAAGTCAAACTTCCGACAATATGGACAGTTGGAAAAGCCAAGATGGGAAGAGCCACAGAAAAGAGAAGCTCAGACAGGGAGAAAGTCAGAAGAGTTTTTAAATAGTGTCCCAGCTTGTCTCTGCCTTCGGTCCCTGACTATGTGCCTAACACAACGTAGACTACTGGGATTATTTTCGAACCTCCTGAACGAACCGAACGTAGGAAACAATCAACCGATTTCACGCCAAATTATGACCTTCTAGACCAACAAGACTTGCAATTCAACCACGACATCTTTATCGACGGTAGTTGCGTCCAAACTCAAGATCAACGATTGAAGAGGTCCGCAGCCGGAATTTTTGCCCCAGAAAGGGGCGCGTACTCTTTTCTCGTGTCTGGTCCGGATTACTTATCTCAAGGAGCAGAGCTTGTTGTGCTTCTGACTCTGTGACTGTGGTAACAAGGTTTCAAATCCACCAAAATTCTCCCAACTTTGGTTACTTGGGATAATTTTGACTTATGGGTTGAAAGCCAAACAGCAGCAGTCCAGAGCAATACAAACATTTTCATTCAGAAAATCGCGGCCCATGGACATAACAGACATCAAATGCATTACAGGCAACTGCTAAAGTCGTATCACGAAAGATAACTCCAGCGGGGCTACCTTGAATTTTACTTTACGAAGTAAAGGGGAGGGTGGCCAGCCCCGTTGCCTGATTATTTAGGAGGTTACTATTTATTTGAAGATTCCTCCCCTCCCGGCCCCCCCCCCCGCCTCTCTTCCCCCAGACCCCCCCCCTCCTCCCCCCCCCAATGAATCCTCTGAATCTTCTAACTAAACGTAAAATATTCTAATTTGTAGGCTTTTTGTATATTTGGCATGGAAACACTACTTCTTGTAATTTGGTGTAAATTACATAAATACCATTATTTTTATTAGGTGTTGTGTACAAAACATTGTAAATACCGTGGTTTTTGTTATTAGGCGTAAAAAACAGCGTAAATAGCATGGTTTTTGGCTTTTGAAACGCCAAAAATATTACTATTTACTATCTTTTTTCCGAAGGCTTTTAAATATTTGCAAAATACTACTAAGATAATGGTTTTTGGGGCCTTGCTTGCATTACCGCTGTTATTAATAATACTAGTTCCTATTTTTTTTTTTTTCCTTAAATATCGTATTTTACATAACTTTACTTTACAAATAGACGACGGTATGCATAGAAGCTTTTAAATAAAACAATTTTTATATATAGATACTTTTACACAGAGAGGTTTGTACCTAGACAACTTTTTACGCAAGCAGGCGCCAATACAAACAGAGGCTTTTACCTAATTTTTTTAATACAGAGATGTTTCTACCGATGCTTTACAAAAACGGCGCAGCCTTAGCGCATAGACACCTCTACGTATAAATGCGTTTACACACGGATATTTCTACACACAGCAATTTTTATACAGAGAAGCCTTTACACAGCCCAATTTTTGCAGAAAAATATTTTTACACAGAAATACTTTGACACAGAGAAATTTATATGCACAAACTATACCAAGAAGCTTTTACACGCTGAAGCTCTTGCGCGCAGAAGCTTTACCTAGAGCAATTTTCCCGCAGAAGCTTTTGCAAATAATATTTTTTTTATACAGCCAGCTCTTACACAGAAAGACTTTTCTCCGCCGTCGCTTTTACGCACAAAAATTTTACGTAAAGAGGCCTTTGTAGCCAGCAGCGTTTACGCACAGGCGCCTCTACTTACAGGCGCTTTTACGCACAGAAGCTTTTATACAGAACGCCTTTTGCGCAGACAGGCTCTTTCACCCAGACGCCCTTATACCCCTAGGCTTTTACGCACGCGCCCAAAACCACTGTGCGTACAACATCTTGAAGATATGTGGAATTTTTATGCCAAAGAATCTTTTATACGGAGATTTTTTTACACGCCGCTTCTTTTGCACCTAGACGCTTTTAGATAGAGAAAGGGTTATACTTATACAGGCCAACTTTTACACGTAGAAATTTTATATTTATTCTCATATAAAGAGGCCTTTATATCTAGACACTTTTGCACGGAGACGCTTTTCTGCACTTGCAATGCTGCTATTTGGGATTTCTTCGCCAATATTTTTTTTTGCCGCCCTCCATTTTTAATCACCCTTTTTGATTACCTACCTTTCGTGTTCCCCTTCTTAAGTCGTATCTTTTTGTATTGTTTTCTAGAAATTAGCTGCGGAATAATTTTTTGCAGAAGTCGTCTCTTTTAGGCTTCCCGCAAGTTGAATGTATGATTTTGGTTTTGTTTTGTTTTTGACCGATTATTTTGGGAATGTTACATTTCGATTGGTTTTTATATGAAGCCACTCAGGGGGTCTTGTTGCTGAAATATTGCGATGCCTTGCGGTTTGGCTTCATCAACAGCACCTTTTTAATACGATTATCCTGGTGTATTTCCAAGCCTCGTTTGGTGCTTGAAGGGGGCATGAGATGTCCTCGTTGTTTGCGTATGTTCTGTCGTCCAGCAAAGCTTGCATTGAATTTCATAGGCCTTGCTTTTGGTTACAAAGAATCTATTCTAGAAACCTGCATTGGGATCTCATTGTTGCTTGCGTATATTTGGTCGTCCAGCAAAGCTTGCGGAATTTCATATTTTCCAAAGAAAATTGCTTGATTACATGAAAATAGTAGATTTAGAAGGTAAAGCAACTGCCATTGTCAGTGATGAGCTTGTTGCTGCTGCTGCAGAAACGCAGCCAGGACTTGGATGCGGCCCGCTGTGTCTAGCTGTGAGAAATATCGAAATGATCGATTTTTGTTTCTCGTTCGTATCTCGTTCGCTTATCTCATTTGATTTGCCTATATTTCTGCATTTCCCTGAAATTTGTTTGCAATATTGGCATGGAAAAATCGAATCGCTCAAAGCGACTTGTGCAATAATGTAACATGAATACAAGCAGGAACAGATATATATGGGTCAACTTGGAGGCATTGCTGTAGGATTTTCGGTTATACCGATCTAGGGACGATTTTCCTAGTGTTGTTATGCAGGCATAATTTTTCCATTGAATCTTTTGGTATTTACAAGAAAGGCAACCCGGCAGCAGAACGCAATGAATTTTACAAATTCAAGATCATAAATAATTTTAAAAATATTCAAATATATTTAATAAATCTAGCGTTCCTATGGGGAAAACAATAGCGTTAATAATGGATGCAATCCAAAAGGGACGGTGAGGGATGATTTTCACTTCTACCTGTATTTGACGGAAGGCAATGCTAAAGCTAATGAAGCGGCCAAAAATTATGCTTCCATTGCTTTTAATCGGCAAATGGGACCTCTAGATAGAATATATATTTACTAGAATATTTTTCGTTCCATACTAGTGATTTGCTATTAGACTCTACCGGTGAGCGCTCAAGCTGTATAACGAGGCTAAATCCTCTATATTGTAATATTTATATTTATCCATTTAGGGTTCGGTTCTTTAATAAGATATAGATTATTTGTTTGGAATGTTGTCTATTTGGAATGCAAGCCCCCCAGAATTTGGAACGGATTATGTATTAGATAGCCTATTATTTATATATGGCGGGTTATCGTATTGATCCCTAGCATATGAGATTTTTCTTTACGCGCGGAGGATATTATAAGGGAAATTAATTGCATAAATAGAAATATTGCAAAATTACGATGGAATTCAATTAAAGATATTAAATTGATTTGTTTATTATTTTGTAATTGCTCTTTTTGATTTTTTGATATAGAAATATTGATGATATTATTGAATTTGTTTTAAAATAATAATAATTATTATTTTTTTCTTATGAAATGGTAGGTTTTAAGCTACATATTTAAGGATTTTTGGAGATTATTTTGTAATAAAATATTTATCTTTATTTAATTATTTTTTAATAAATTTAATTTGCGGAATTTAAGGAATATTTTAGGATAAATATAAATATAAATAAATATGGTCAAAAATTATTAATATATATGAATATTAAAATATATTTGTTTGGGTTGGGATTATATAATTTATAAGATTTTTAGGTTATTTTATAGGGAAATATTTTTTTATATATTATTATAAAGATTTTAATTGCATAATAGAAATTATTAATATTACTTTATTTTTGTGTATTTTGGAATTTTATAATATATTTCATTATTTTATAGAATATATATAGTGATATTTTGGAATTATTAAAAAATGGCGGTTGATAATTTTATTTCTATTATTAAAAAAATAATTATCTAAGAATTTTCAAAAATCTATTCTAATTTTTATTATTTCTAAAATAATTCAATTTTAATATAATTTAAAATATCGAATTCGCATTAAATTCGAGCCACCATAAATTATTATATAATATATTGAAATATTCAAATTATGCAATTTAAATTCTTCTTAATGTGGCAAAGAATTAAAAGGAATAGATTTTTTTATCATATAAATTTTCATTATTTATTATTATTATATAATTTATTATAAAAAAAAATATTTATATATTTTTAGATTTGGAATTTATTTAAATACAAAAATTAAAAACTATCCCGGCAAGAGACCCCAAATAGTGTGGGGGTCTGAGAATAATCTATGATAATGAAAAATAATGTATGATAATGCATGATAATGAATGATAATAATGAAGATGAGGATGATGATGATTATATTGATGATGATTATTTTGATCATGATAATGATGATGATGATGATATTGTTGAGGACGATACGATGATGTTGAGGATGATGAGGTGCAGGTGGATTATCTTGTGGATGATGAGGTAGAAGATGATGATAATGAGGAGGATGAGGATGAGGATGATAATGCGGAAAATGAGATGGAGGATGATGATGATATCCTAGCAAAATTTCTATACAAGATGTCTTTTAGAGGTCTTTTCGCAAGATCTCTTTTTGAATTCTCTGTAGAAGCTTTCTAGACAGCTCTCTTGGCAAGATCTATCTGAGAGACCTCTTGACAAGAATTTTTTACAAGATCTCTGAAGAAGGTCTCTTGGCAAGATCTCTGTAGGAACCTCTTGGGAAGATCTATGCAAGAGACCTCTTAGCAAGATCTCCATAATAGAGACCTATGCAATGTCTCTGTACAGGATCCCTATAGGAAATCTCTTGGTCCGATCTCTCTTTGAGATCTCTGTAGATGCTCTCTATAGTAGTTCTTTTGGCAAGATCTATGCGAGAGGTTTCTTGGTAAAATTTCTGTACAAATTTCTGTAAGAAATCTCTTGATAAGATCCCTCTGGGAGATCTCTGAAAAAGGTTTCTTGGGAAGATCTATGCAAGAGAGCTCTTGGCAAGATCTCTGCAATAGAGATCCATGCGATATCTCTATACAAGATCTTCAAAAGAGATATCTTGGCAAGATCTCTGTATAGGATCTTTATAGGAAATCTCTTGGCACGATCTCTTTATGAGATCTCTGTAGAAGCTCTCAATAAGGTCTCTTGGCAAGATCTCTTTATAAGATCTCTATATGAGATTCCTTTGCAAGAAATATCTATGTAATATCTCTGCGCAAGATCTTCAGAAGAGGTATGTTGGCAAGATCTCTTTGCAAGATCTCTATAGGAGGTCTCTTGGCACGATCTCTATATGAAATCTCTGTAGAAATTCTTTATAGCATCTCTCTTGGCAAGATCTACGCATCTCTGTAGAAGATCTCTATAGAAGATCTCTGTAGAAGATTTCTGTAGAAGATCTCTATGAGAGGTCTCTTTGCAAGATCTCTGAAGAAGATCTCAATAAGGTCTCTTGGCAAGATCTCTCTATAAAATCTTTATAAGAGATTTCTTGAAAAGAATTATATAAGAGACCTCTTGGCAAGATCTCTACAAGAGAGATCTATCCAATATCTCTGTTCAAGATCTTCAGAAGAGATGTCCTGGCAAGATCTCTTTGCAAGATCTTTCTAAGAAATTTTTCAATAAGAAATAGCAAAACCTCTATTTTATAGCAATTTTTGACATTCGACCTTCATTTCGCGTGAAACGATTGCATCTGAAGTTGCAAAATTGCGATCTTACAACAATTTTCGACGTTCGCTCTCGTGCGAAAGGCTTGCAGCTGAAGTTACAAATTTATAATGTTATATAAATTTGTGCGATTCGAGCCGTGCAATTGCGATACATTAGCATATAAATAAAACAAAAAAAATCGAGTATATTTTGATAGCAGCAAATGTTTATTATTGCATAGATTTTCCCAAAAGCAATTATATAATTTGCGCAATAATTCCAATTTTCAAAAAAACATATTTATTTGCAAAATCAATTTTCCTAAAATAATATTTTCTTAAATATTCAAAAATATTTATATTATTATATTTATTTAAAAATTATTATATAATTATTTCCTAATTAAAAATAAAATTTCCCAAATTTTAAATCAATATTTCATTAAATTCAATGTTTTTCCAATAAATATTTTATAAATTTAAAATAAAACATAATTTTTCAAATCAAATTCATTATTAATATAATCCTATATCCAAATATCAAATTTAACTATTTTGTTATATTTATAATAGATTTTCAATTAAATTCCCAAAATATATATATTTTATTTATATTAAATATCAAATATTTTTCATAATAAATAAAAATTATATAAATATATTTTTTTTTTTCATTAATATATAAATATTTTATTTTTTTTTTTTCCATTTAATTAATTTAAATTTCAATCCTCAAATCCATTTATTTTGCTAAATATATATATATAATTCTATTTTTATAAATTATAATATTAAATAAAAATTATAATATTAAATAAATATTATTCGAAATTTAATCGTTATAATAAATTTCATCCATTTTGCGTATTAAAAAAATAAATTATTGAAAAAATAATTATTCGAATAATATATAGTCAAATTCAATAGTTTGAATTTTTATCAATGATAAATAATTGTTTTGATTGCGGGTAAATATTATTTTTCGGTTCCGGTTGCTCTCGCACCAGGAGGGTCTGGTTCATCGGTTGTGATGTGTTTGAAGCCTCAGTTGAAGTGCAGATTCGCCAACGCCGCTGGTCACCAAGTTAGCCAGCATGATTGTTGATGCATGGTCAGGTTCTCCAACATACATTTGCCAGTTGCCAAAGAGGTTAAGCATGTTGGCATTCAAGCATACTAATCTTGCAGTACTTGTCTTTTTGTATGCTGTCTATGGCAGTCCCTGATTTCTACAATCAATCGATATTATACATACAGTAATTACATGTAATCACTGAGTAAGGCATTGTATCATCATGATCCTCTAGTTCTCTTGCCGCACGGGACGCATGCTTTTTGGACCTCGAAAATACAGTACATGCTTCACAAAAAGCTTACAGACTACACAAAGGCCTCTTGCCTAGTTCCTTTGTGATGTGTTGCACTGCGAGACTAGCAAGAAACCAGACTGAATCTCATCTTGATGTATTGGAAATCACATGATATCAATGATATCACGTCTCCGCTGGAATGAGCGATGTATTGACTTGTCCGACACTGCTTTTGCAGCAGCTTTCCATGCTTTGCCACCTCTACAAACAAATCAGGTGTACACCTCGGTTGCGTCTGGACGGCAGTTCTCCTGGCACAGGTGCAGGTTTCTTGACCTACCAGTGAGTTACCAGTGCAAACATTCAACTTGTGCAAACCGGAAAGGCTACAGTCGTGAGTCTGCAACATGTTTGCTTTTTCTTCCACTTTTTGACCACTGATGATTCTGTTTCATGCAGTGGCTTTGGGAATTCCCCTTCTTGGGTAGGAGTTCACCAAAGTCAACGATGTAAAATGAAGACTCCGGCACAAATCTGCATTGCCTGATAGATCACAGCTACTTTGCTATGCTACATGCCTTAACTAATCACCCACAGCACCTCATATGACACTTGTTCAGCTTGTTGGATCCTCCATCGCCGCATTGAATTGCACCTCAACTATCCTTAACTCCTAAACCTATGTTGGAATGGCCAACAACAGAAGCAAATCGAACATATTCACACGAATTCACGCATTCGGTCACTCCAGCACAGTTTCACTGTGAAAGAAGTTGGGATCCACCAATGGATCAAGAGTCACTTGGATGTTCTTCAGACTTGGCACGACGAAGCCGGATTCTTCCAAGCCTCCTTCCCGTGCCAAACGCAAATGCCCCAACACTGGACATGCATTGAGCAGCGGCAAGCTCTGCAGGGTCATAGATGAGGAAACATAGAGGGCAACCGTTCGCAAGTTTTTCCCATGCGACTTGAGAACTGCAAAAACCTCCTCAGAAAGTCCAACACATGGTACGATGGCCAAACTTTGCAGCCTACTGCAGCCAATGAGCAACTGCTTGATGTCATTTGTCACCTCTGTAAAAATTAAATGGCCATCTTTGGATATGGCAGATCTATGGCCAACAAACTTCAGCGACTCCAATGCCCCCAGTCGAGCCAAGTATGTGAACAGCGTCCTGGCGCTGCCCATACCAAATAAAGTTGGATGACAATATGGAAGCCTTGGAGGCGAAAAGCCGCCCACAAGAATGCCAAATGCTTGGGAAAAATGGAAAAAGAATCACATTTCGAAGCGGCTAAACTCAGTTCATTTAAAACTTGAAAAGACACATGCTAAGAATTTCAGCAGCTGAGACGCCCCAAGTGCAAAACACGCAAACTTGATAAAGAAGTCAACATATCGGCTTGCTTGTACTCAGCCAGGGCCAACTTCAAAGTGGACAACTTTGAAAAACTTTGCGCAAAATGTGCCCGTGTCGAATCAGCCTCTGGCCATTTTGCAAGAGCCAGAAAACCGAATGAGAGCAAGTCCAACTCTTGCAAGTTGGGCAAGCATGTCATGATGTGAGACATGCTACTGTTTGGCCACCTGTAGGAAAGACCAAGCTGGTCATCTTTGGGCATCCTCAAGATCTTGGCACCTCTCCATCTTGGAAGTGCTAGGAATTTGTGAAAAGATTGTAGCCCTCCTCGAGATTTCAGATTTGTCAGGTCGAGTTCGTGTGACCAATGTCGTGCAAAGTCCTCCTGCACCTGTCTGGATGCTGCCAGCAACTTTAGGTACGAAGTTGTTCGAAGATAAGCGAGGATTAGTTTCAGCAGCTCCCCTCGTGCCAGAAGCTCCCAACGCATTCCCACCGACCGCTTGGCTGAGGGCGCATCAAACAACTCCAAATGCACACGCCTGCGCAGTTAACAGGCGGAACACGTATAGACTGTGGAAGTAAGGAGAGGCTAAACGAGTTTTTGATCGATCCTTCCAAACAAATTGATGACTAGAAAAGTCCACGTCCCCTGCAATGAGACTGCGATTCCTTGTCATGAGGTACCCATGCCTCAAATGCTAATTTCCTAGCTTGACAGGCTCCGTAGGTGAATATTTTGTGATATTTTGTGAGGCAATTATATGCAGCACGCATCACAATATCATGGTGTTGCTCAGAGGCTCAGTCTCAGCATTTTGTACCTCTTGTTGTATCCTCTTGTTGTTCATATTTCCCACCTGGGCCTGGCCTGGCTTACTTGTGACACAACATGACACAACGTGACACAAGATCTCACATCCACGAGCCGTCTGTCTTTGGTTTCATTTGGAAGTGGCGCTTCTAAAGTCAAATGTCTCAAAATAATTCAAAATATGTCAGAATCAAGCTCATCCAAAACCTTCCCACCACGACCACCAACGCTCAACTCTAGGCGTTGAGCAAGCTATTACCTTCATCTTTGAGGTGGTATTTATTGAACTTCTCCAGCAAATATTCGTAGACCCCACCCAGCGGAGGCATGGGCACCTCTTCTTCTCACAGGGAACTGCCAAAGGACTGCCGAACAATGCCAGCTGCTCCTTCAGTAACTTGTTTTCTTCCTCCACGGCCCACAACTGATCCTGCAAAGCCTGGATCCTGGCATCCTTCAGTTCCTTAGTGCGAGAGCAGAGCAAGTCCTGCCTGGGCTGAAACTTTTGAAGCAGCTTTAACGAGTGATTCTGTTGCTTACCTTAGAGTGATTCTGTTGCTTACCTTTTCGATTTTTCGACAAAATCTCGCATAATCCAACAGTATCCAAAAGTAAAGGCCATGAAGGGCTTATGAGGCCTCTCTGACCGCAGCTTAGGTTCCAAGAGCTTTTGTGCTAAGGACAGATTTTTCGCATCGATGGCTTCTGCTGCGGGCTTGGACTCTTCCTTCAGCCACTGCCGCAGCTTGTCCATGGCGCTCATGGTACCAAAGTATCCAAAAGTGTCGAGCTGCTGGAAAATCCACCCAGTGTGGAAAGCTTCTTCAAGTTTGTCAAAAACTGGCTGTGCGTATCCATAGATTTCAAGATTCAACTAGTCATACCACTCTTAAGGCCTGAAAAATGCAGTGTGGGTAGTTCATGGCAGTGTTCCGATTTTGGAGGCACATGACATGCTTCATCATGCTTCAATTCTTTTCTTTTTGCCTCGGTGTCTCAGCGCTGTGAGGGAAGGCATCAAAGCAAGCAGGAATGGGACGGAGTCCCCAAACGAGCATGCATGGGAAAGTGCCGTTTCGCTTGTCGTGTTCTCATGTATTCTTGGCAGCATATCTGTCCTGCTTGTTCCTCATTCCTATGATATATTGTTTGGTCATTCTTGTGATCTCTGTCCAAGATGCAGCATTCGGCTCCTAAGTACAGTACTTTTTGCGAGAGAATAAATGTCCAATGCCTTCGCCGATCCATGCAATTTTCAAGCCCCAACTGTGGAACTGCGGGTCATTGACAGAAGGTTTGTGGCTCCAAAGATTCGTGAAATTTCTACATGCAATGTCAGTCCTCTTGGATCTCGGTTGGACCGCCATCGCGCCATGTTCGTGGTTCATCAGAATGCTGTTGTCTCAAGCCAGTTCGATCAAGAGTGAAGGGATCCATGCTTGCCATTCAGCCTTTTTGGCAGTGTGACCCTTTTCTTAGCTGCTGTACCAAGTCTCATCAAGTCTCATTCAGTGGCCAAAACAGCAGTTGCCCAGGAATTGAATAGAGCTCGTGTCTTGAATCTTGAAGAATTTATTTCCACTAGGACCTTCGCTTGATATGAAAGGTTCAAAATCTATCGGCGTTGATTTCTGAAGCAGGTCAAACGGCTGTGCAAACTTCGGAAGTTTTGTGAATGACCCTCTCAATTGTGCGGCATCGAGGGAATACAGCAACCTCCACACTACACTGCAGATATGAATACATGCTATACAGATCTATACAGTACACGCAATGTACACGCTATACGAATGTGCTGCGTGACTCCTCCTGAAATCATGACCAAGAATACAAGGCTAAAGCAAATAGGTTGCTGGACATATCTTTGATAGACAACAATCCTGAACGTAGTAGATTCAGAACTCAGGGCTGCGAAGAGACTAACGAACATTGCATAACATGTAATGATTTTTCCCGAGAGCGTCTGAGCGAAGGGTTCTTCTAAAAGTTGGATCTGCATATCTTCACATCTTCACATCATCACATCTTCACATCCTCACATC
>BGPT01000831.1:235854-257133 GCA_003297045.1 Symbiodinium sp. clade C Y103 | reverse complement strand
AATGGAAGAAGAAGAGAACTGAATGAACTCCATCAACAACACTACAACTACAGATGATGTTGAAGTATGTCATCTGAGTGGAATCTGAGCGAGGCTTGTCGAGTTGCTTTGCTTAGCTTTTCACATCAATTTCCCAATCGACAACTTAATTCATCTTTGAACAGATCCTTAGATAGTTGTCCTTTTCTTTGTACAGAGTAGTACGGGGCCCCCGACCATCGGTCGCACCCCAATCTTCTCATGCGTGCTAGATTAGATAGCTTGAATTGGGTCATATGTTCAGCTGTATGATACATCTACCCCATTGCATTGGTCGGGTAATCGACCATGACGAGTGCGGATCCCCACCTCCCATCNNTGGTACAAAGTAATTCATTGATGTCCCTTCTCTCGTGCCCATGGTTTGAAATAACCATGGACATGGGGGGTGCTAAAAGGGACTAGGCGATAGGTCATGCAACATAGCCTGTCATGTGGACATATAACATATTGTCCTGACATGCCGTGAAACCATGGCTCAAGACCGCCATCGAAATAGGAAAACGATTGCCATCCGCNATTGCCATCCGCATGTGCGACCCTTTATCATTGCATTGACCTTCGGCCAATTGACACTCCACCGTGGTACTAACCAGAACAAGGTTAAAATTGTTCACAATATATTATAAACATATATATATATATATATGTACATTTTATTGACACTGCGCCATAAAATATCACATGTATCATGCTCCAGTCCACTTAGCCAGACAAGTCCTTGCAGTCCAGATCGCCGCACCAGGAGCGATTTGGTGCTATGCCGCCCATCGAGATCTTACGACAGAGCATGGTCGTGCACTTACCTTTCCGGTGGACAAGAAATGGACACCTCCATATTTCCCTTAGCTCGAAAATTCTTGGCACCAAATCTTAAGTGTGAACTGTAAGTATGATGTTGTCTCCTTTTTCCATTGAAGTGTGCTAGTTTCAGTGATTTACATCCACAAAATCACTGATTGTTTGTTTCGTCAATCCTGAAAAAGGCAAAGTTGAAGCAAACATGTGGACTCATCTGAAAGCCGCGACAGATGAAGGTGTAAAATAAAAGTCCCAATACGAGAGGACAAACATGGTCATCAGCCAGTGCAATCATGGGTTGAGATCAAAACGATTCCAAATAAAAATTATGTAAACATCAAAGTTTATTAAAACTTTGTCTTTATGTTTTATGATGTATGTATCATGATGTAAGTTCCTTAAATGTCACACATAGTTAGCTAATGATAGTTGTGTATATATTCAACTATATGATATCCTACTGTTTGGTGATCAACCACCATGCGGTACTGTAGGTAATTTCCCAACCAATCAACAAACACTTGTCAATTATCATACATCACGTTCTGAACCAAATATATGAATATAATTGAATATATACATATACTCTTATATAGTGTTATATAGTATATATTTTATATTACATAATGTCATATCATGTCATGTTGAGATATATCACATCACCCGAAAAAGACCGCGTCTCGACTCCCCACCTCGACCCAGGATGCGACAGCCTATGGACCCACAGGAGGTTGGTTTGATCGCAAGGACTGCCGCGGCCGGAGTCTCTGAAGGTTCCAATGTTGGGAAGCCATGGATGGATCACTGGGGAAAACACATGGAATAGGAGCATCACCGAGCCCATTTGTGTTTGACGTGGAGTTTTATTACCCCAGGCCACGATGGTGAAAAAACAACAGGTTTCTGAAAACTAGTGGGTTTTACCATGATTTTCCCATGCTTTCACCATGGTTTTGCAATGTAAAGCACCATGGTAAACACACCAGGCGCCAAGGGATCCACCAAGATCGGCAGGACGCTACTCATCCCTTCCGTAGCATCATCGATGTGCTGTCCTCAGCGATGGTGAAGCTGAATGGTTTGATTTGGGTGTGTCTGAAAATGGGGTACAATATAAAATGATTTTATACATTTGATATTCATTTGATAGTCTATTATCATTTTCCATACACCTCCATGTCATTGAATGACATGGAGGAATGATGATCAACTATCAAATTTGGAGGCACCTTATAACAAACCCAGTTGAATGTTTCTTAAATTGGGTGGTTGGATTGTGGTGTCAGTGGTGGCATAAAATGGTTGGATTTCCCTATCTCATTGGATTGGTTTAAAGGAAAATCTACAGGAAACCATGGATTTTCCCATGAAATATAGGGCTTTCCTGTAAATTTTCCCATTAACCAATCCATTGACTGTCTGATTTCGTTGACTTGTGAAACCACATCCGGGGATAGACTGGCAGGTCTTGTACTTCGCAGCCATGGGACCTCCAGGAGGCGGACGGAACTTCATCACACCCAGAGTGGCTTGGCACCAGCAGATGCAGCTGACAGTGACAGTTGTTTGCCCATTTGGAAACGTTCCCAAGGGAGTATGGAGTACATTGATTTACATTGATTTAAATTGATTTACATTGATTTACATTGATTTCCATTGATTTACATTGATTTCCATTGTACAATATTGGTGGAGAGCAACAATGCTGACTTTGATACTCTGTACTAGTAGGTTGTTATATGCAAGGTCCCAATGGAGTTGGACGATCATGTCCTCTCTACTGTTTTTTGATTTAGAAGTTTCAGAGCAATGTGCAAGAAATGTATGGGAAGGGATGCAAACTACATGTCTTAAGTCTCAAGTCAGTCTTTCTTGAGGCCTTTTAACAATAAGGTTGAACTTAGACATTGTTACTGATTATATATGAACTATATATACTTGATGCTTGATTATATACAGTATATACTGTATATATACACATGAGGAGATAAATTGAAGTCTTCTAAGTCTTGTAAGTTCTAATGATGATTTATCTTGTTCTGGTGGCTTTATAACTTCGCAGCGCTACCTAGATACTGGGCCACATGTACCTGGTGGGCTTCCCACTGCTGGACGATGACAACATGATGCGGCGGCCGCAGATGATGACTGGAAAGGGAGACTTATGGTGAACCAGACTTGGGTGCTTACAATTTCAAAGAAACTCATCTATATTTTTATATGTAAGACATTAGATTTCGAATGATTTCGATACTATTTTGGATGCTACAGTAGTAGACCTCTTTATTTTGTCCTTCGGATCATTGCGCCGGAGCTTTCGAAAACGGCCACCGTTTTTTTTTTTTCGGCCACCTCGACGGAGCCGAGGCAGATCTTCAATACCATCCTGGAGTGGAAGTTCCGGGTGGGGTGGCAGCCATGCCAGGGTCAAAGTTGTGCAGAGTAAGCAGAGGTTGCAGCAGAGGTTGCTGGTTGGGATACGCCTTGATCATCTTTGATATCTCCAAACTAACGGCGAAGTCAAAACTAGCACTAAACTAGCCTAGTCTAGAGCTGGCTGCTGTTGAATTCGAGGTTTCAAATTCTCAACCAGAATCGTGGCACGTAAGACACATCTCAACGCTTGGGCCAGCGGCCAGGCGGAGAACTATCCCACAGAGGTTGCTGCGTTGAGTAAAAAGATGGTGCAGGCGACGCTGGAGATCTACAAAAACACGTTGCTTGGACGACGTTGGAGGGCGGCATGGTCATCGGGTTGGAGAGGTTGAAGTTTGCGTAAGATGCCTCAGACATCCTCCAACTATCGATATCAACGGCCATCCAGACATCCGGATACTGACGAATACTGCATCCATTCGACATAGTTTTGCAGAATCATTCAGAATCTACCAATCAAGTATTGAGCACCTCTGATGGTTTTTGCATGTCCCATCACATGTCCCTCTAAGTTCTTCCAAGATCTTCCAAGTACCTAGAACAATTGGGTAATATCATGCAATATCATGGTAATATCCTCCTATTATTTTAGGGGACTTTCAGCCATTCTTATTTGTACTTGCTGGGTCTAAGATCATGCGACCTGGGTCGACTTACCAACCAGCTGAGGTCTTCGGAGTTGCGACCAACACCCATGAAGGCGGGCCGGTGGCGGCCAGTGGGTGTTATGATGGATGCATCGCATGCTGGAGCTCCTCTGGCTCGTTCAGTTTCACACAGTTTTACGATCAGAAACACCGCAGCAGAGGTTCCTCGAAATATCCCGACTTGTGCCAACATGCAAGATGATGCAAGATCCAATCCATTCCAAAATCCATCAAAAGCTGAGGTGCACTATACCTTCAACTTGCGTGATTTCTCCAAAGTCATTTGTGGTGTGACTCGGCCCCAACGGATGACCATGGACCACGTCTTACAGCACTGTGGCTTTCATCAAGGGCCCCTTCGCGCTGAGGTCTTGTTGCTGAAAAAGAACGAATGCGACGGCCGCCCAGGGCACTGTTGATAGAAAGAGCAACCCACAAAGAAGTGAAATCCATTGAAATTCGATGAAAGCACTGATGTAAGCACTGATGTAAGCACTGGTAAGTGACGGTTATCTCTTTTTTGGGGGTTGCTGTGTCATCTCAGTCCATCATGCTATATCATGCTATTGCCAGGCGCCAGTCGCCATGTTCGACTCTGGGCACATGATGCTCGGTCTATGAGTGTTTTTGGGTGTCGTAGGGTGGGAAAAGATGGAAAAAGAATAGTATGTTTGGGGCCCGGCTAAATCATGCTACATCCATGGTTGATTATGGTTGATTACTCGTTTTTGAGAAAACACACGATTTACATTGAGCAAATTCAAGCTTCACAGACTCACTTTTGGTTGTCAAGTCGCGATATGGATCAATCCATGATCCCAGCAATCTCAGTACCCATCTTGAACAGTTTATCACCAGAGTAAATTTAGTTATTTTAGCTCAAGCTGCCCATATTTTCTGTGGCAATTTCAAGCCGCCAGCGGACCCATGGTCGTTCCCATGGCTCCATTGAGGAAATCCTGCGGGTTTTTGGCGACCGCCTGATTGATGACACGGATCGCGAGTGGATGATGTCCGGGAATTCAGAGGATTGGATGGAATCATCATCATGACTCTATGTTCTATCAACCTTCTTTTGTAAACCTAAACATGGGGCAAAAGTCCCAAGTCATATCACCCCATTTTTCTCGGGATTTCTCAGTACCTGTAGGGTCTGTGTTACTGTTACTGTAATGAATCGTTGAAAAGGAGGAAATGCAAAACTTTGATGCCCTGGCAGTGCTTGAAACTCTGGCACTGCAGGCACCAGCTGCGCGAGCAGACGAAAAAGAATTTCCAGGCATGGGGTGCGACTTTTCCATTTTGTCTGTAGGCGAATCATCGAACTCAAGGGCCATCGAAGTACCATAGCTATATAGCTATCTTAAAATTACCCAGGGGTAAGGGGTACTGGCAATTTGTGACCTGTGGTAGTGAACTATGGCCCATTTAGTTCAATGATCGTTTTATACCGTTTTCATTTTATATGGTGATTTTCCAATTCGTAAGGCTTTAGTTATTCTTAGTCATTATACCGCTAAATTCACATGAAACCACTGCGCTGGCGGCAGGTTTCGTTCGATGAGATCATGATTCACTTGGATGTCAACAAGGATGGAAAGGCCAGCTGGTTTCGAAAGCAGAAAATTGTGTCACCCGAGATTCATGTAAAGAAAACCTCAGTGAAGCTGATCCAATATGTTTTGTTTTATCAAACCGATAGTGTAACAAATGCGCATGTTTTTTGCGGTTTATGGAATCGGTTGTCAACATAAGATGTTTGCTGCTCCATTGACACATCGCTTTCCGCCAGGTCAATACATTGGACGAGGTGCGGACTTTGACCATCATTTTTTGCTGGAAAAACAGCACCAATCCCCACTCTCAATGGAGTCAACATCGGAAAATCATGGAAAATCCTTGCATTCCAAGTTCCTCATGGCACCCCTGGATGTCTGGATCCAGAGTTTCCCCAGGTTCGTACCCTCTTCTTTGGGGACATGTTGTCACCGGCCTCGATCCCACAGCGGCCCTACACCGAGTGCCAGCCCAAGTTGGCAGGGCATGACCCACATTGACGCGTTAAACGCAGGGATGATACTGTGGATGTTGCGAAATCCTGCACCAGTTGGGAACTATTAGGATTCCAATGAAACACTGTAAATATTGAGATTATATGAGATAATAATGGCATAAGCAAGCTACGAACTGGTGCAGGATTTAGAAACCATCTACTGCGGTAGGTCATGGGTGCCACACTTTGGAGCCCTAGCCATTTGCGCAGCGATGCGACAGCCAGTGACTGAAATCCATGATTTGCTTGGCCACTTCAAACTAGCGGAATCAACCAGATCATGTGGATCCATTGTGTGACCTAGTATGGATGCGCAGCACCCTTTTTGAGGGTCCCAATACTACCATGAGCCTTTGGGGACTGCAAAACAGATTAAATCCTGTTCCAGTCGCTTAGCCATGGCGACTTTCGTTGAGACCGGGAGGCCGGCACTTTGTGATTCGCAGTTTCTGTCACCGTGTCACCCCCAGCCGCCATGGGCGCCAGGAAAATCGTGGCGGTGGGAAAGAACTACCGGAAGCATGTGGCCGAGATGGCGCAAATAGGTGCGGAGCTGGGCATGTTTATTTTTGGGTGTTTCAAGGGGATGTCCCTGAGGTTGTTTTTTTCGGTCAGATGGTCGTTTTCCCTTCTGTTTGTCTCCCATGCATAGTGGATCAACGGCTTAATTCTCTTGTTTTTCCTTGCTTGTGTCGCCAGTCTCTCGCTTTGCATGTAGCGTCTGTAAGACAACTTTTGCCCCGGCAAATGAAGAGGGAAAAAAAGGATCAACGGCCGAATTTGGCATTGAAGCCATCAGCTATCAGCTTCGAGCCGCAGGCAGCAGCAAAGATGAGAAATTTATCTCCGATGGGCCAAAGGTGCCCGTGCTGTTTTTGAAGCCTACCACATCATATCTTCCAATGGGTGCCTAGGCTCGGAATCCCCCAGAAAGCCTGGTTGAACATGGGATCTGATCATTGTTTGGGCTCCCGGTTTTCAGGAGATGAATTTCTAGACCGGATGGAAATAACAAATCAAGATGACTATACTATGTCCATCTATTTCCATACTATACTACTTTTCCAAATGTAAGGACCACCACATGGCAATGAGATGGGGATGAGCTGCTACACTGGCGGCTTTAACTGGTGGAATGTTCCTAAAGAGGTTCCAGGATGCAGCCAAAGTTTCCCAGCGATTGGCGGCTAGACCATCATTGTGATGTTTTAAACATTGTGTTGGGCATGGGGATCACGCAATGCCAAGGTTGGAATTGACTTGGTTTTCAATTTACCTATATTGCTTTACATTCTCAAAGACTCTCAAAGGTTTGGTTTTATTTCAACAGTGACCACATAGTATATAATATCAGAAAGACTGTCAGTACCCTCCGGTACTCGAACATGGCTAGCTGGACAATTTTCCGTTTAGAGATGATTTTCATGTCCCATTCACACCTCCATACTGTCTGGTATTTCCCAGCGGCCCACCATGTTTGAGGACACCTGAGGGGATCCCTTCCCCGTTGCAGACCGCCCCCCATCAAGGCCAGGGGCCCATTCTGCTTCCCAAAGACATCGGACCCGTGCACCACGAGGCGATGTTGAAAATCATGGCACAAGGCAATGGAGCAGGGTTTTATTTGTACCTTTCAATTTAGATGAATAAATAGATAATTGATTTTCCTCTTAAACATTGTGATTTTCCATAGTTATGTTAGTTTATCAGAGGGTATCCTGGAAACAGGTGATACACCATGGCGCCATGGATTTGTGGCGCGCCAAGTCTTCCTAAATCTGCACGAGATTTACAGGTAGAGCTTGGCATTGTCATTGGGCAACGCTGCAAGCAACCTGGTGGCACTTGGTGGCACTTCTTCCACGAAGAAAACATGTTTTTCTGTTTGGTGGTTCAGGAGAAAATATATTATGGGTATCCACTAATTATCCATATTACATCATATTAATTATATTACCTATTAAAATGGTCAGTCAGTTGGAGCCACGAATTGAGTCTTCCAAGCACTTTGTAGCATACTTGTGTCAGGCGGGTACCTGAGTCCAAAGCAATGGAGGTCATAGCAGGCACAGGAAACCGTGTAACAGCACCATAAAATGGTCAATCTCAAGATTTCTCAATGCAGATAAGCTGGTGTGTAGATGCAGGCTATTAACCACCCATGATTTTTGGATATTTACCAAAATTTGGACGCAACATGACGCATCCAATTATCTGGGATATTTGGGCTTGGGAACTTGAAAATGGTCAAGATGCAACCGGCCAAAGTATGGGATTTAAGATGATCTAATTACAAGACATTACAAAACAATCAAAGGTCATTGGACTTTGATTTCCACTGATTTCCAGCGTTTCTGCAGGGAAGTAGGTTGCATTGAGTGATCATGTGACGAGTGGAGACTCCCATCCAACAACAACGGCACTGTAGCCAGGAAGCCAGTTGAGATATAGCTCATTATCAAAACCACTATTTCTAAGATCACTTATAAGATATGTCAAAGTGCCAGAAATCCGCACATTTGATGATTTCCTCAGTTTCCCCACCTTTTTTCAGGGCCAAACAACCCACTCACGGACCACGGCAGGCTACACGGTGGCTTTAGACCTCACAGCGAGGGATCTTCAAACCGCGGCCAAAGAGCGCGGACTTCCTTGGTCGGTTCCCAAGGGCTACGACGCCTGGCGAAATTCTGGCGAAATTATGATGGGGAAGATGTTCAAGAACGGAGACATGGGGAATCCGGGAAGAGATAGAAGATATTGTCATGTATATGATAATATATCATTGTATATCAAAATCATGTTATTATATTGTACAACATATTGTGAGTATATCTACACATACAATGATGTCATACTTGCATGATTGGTGGTCAAACCTCTGTTCATTGTTTTCAGATAGCTAGCGATAGGATCACTTCACTCCAGTGGGTTCCTTCATTGACAAAGCGAAAGTGCCGGACCCTCATGGCGTGGAAGTCTTTTGCAGTGTGAATGGTGACGAGAGGCAGCGTGGACACACCAAGGAGCGAATTTGAAGGGAAAGGGAAATGGAGGTTTCCTAAAATAGGGGTACCCCCAAATCATCCATTTTAGATTGGGATTTTCCCTTATAAACCATCCATTTTTGGGTACCCCCATTTTAGGAAACCCCCAAATCCTGGATTCTGGAAACCTTTGTTTGGGGGTGTGAAACTGTGAAAAGCACAAAATCCTATAGATTCTCGCAGAACCAGTCCATTGAAAAATGTAGGAAGTTGACATTTGGGTTGGGTGTGTCTGGCGATGCACATAAAAATGTCCATTCTAAGAGGGAACATCTACTGTAGGCAAACCAACCATGGGGACTTTGTGATGCCCAATTTTCCAGTAATCAGGAGGCCGAAGGTCTGATGAGAAGTTCCATCCCCGGTATCGTTCATGGTCAGCAGTTTACAGCACATGCTGTCTTACATAGTTTACTGACTCGTGGCAGCTCTTGTGCTGTTATTATTATTCTTGTCATTTGTATTGACTTATTATGTTTATCATTCTACTTTTTCTTACATATTAGTTCCTACTATTTTCCTCATTCCGTAGTCTTTTGGTTTGCACACCGGCCAAAGCTGCTGTTACGCCTTCTTCGCCATAGGACATGATTTTCCAAGTGCCACAGCTGATCGTGGAGATCACCAAGATTTTCACCTTGGAACCTGGAGATTTGATCCTCACAGGGACACCTGAGGGTGTTGGACCTATCCAGGTGGATCTGTGGTGGGATTTCAGTTGTTGAAATAATCGCTTTTTGATGGCATTTTGATGGTTTTTTATGGCTTTTTGATGGCTTTTTGATGGTTTTTTGAGTTTTTGGTTTTGAGGTGGTTGAAGTTTTTAATTCTCCAGTTAAGTGAATGGCGTTTCCATAAAACATCATAAAAGTCACATTTCTTGGAGCTAGATCTTTGAGCCACACCGTTTTGCCGGAAGGTTTGCATCACCGTGAGATCTTATCCGGGGAGAGAAAGTCAACTATTCTCATATTTGCTACGTGTTTTCTCAAACATGTTCGCGTTTTACCCAAATAAATTGGGAAATCATGGATCATCCATTTCATTTTCCTTCCCGCCATTGGTGGTTGGACATGTTGAACATCACCAACCAGTCCTCATCAAATCGCCAGGCTGGAGATTTGGTGCGTGCCGGCATTGTTGGGATGAGGGAGTCAGAGATCCAATTCGATGTGGCCATGGATGAATAGTTCAAGCTGATTCAAGCTGATTCGGCTCAGCCAGCAGTAAAAGTTGAGACAAGTTCTCTGCTGAGCTCGGTATGTACAGCTGAGAAATGCTGAGAAAAACATCCAGCCGCCAGCCTCACAAATCGTAATGTGAGGACTTGTGGGGACTTTGGGCAAAATCTGGCGGCGTTCCAGGCTGTTGTAATGCTGTTGTATTGTGTGTATTTCCTTAGAACTAAACAGTTGCGGTGTCACTATTAATTATTTGGGAAAGTACACCGATATCAGACAAATTATCATGGCAGTCATGTATAGATAGCCCTCAATGTATTTGCGAAGGAGTATCACTGAGTGCCTTACATCGTTGACTGCACGAGGTTCTTCGTCGTTGGTCTTCCCACAACAGCTTCTCAGAAGGTATTTGAACCCTCCAAACCCTATGATATCAATGGATATTAATGGGATATGATATAACAGTGAAATATACTATTTTGGATTTTGGGATATTTTGGTATATTAATGGGATATTTTGGATATAACAATGAAATGGATATTAATGGGATATTTTGGATTACTAACGGATATGAATGGGACAATCATTTGGAAATCAATCATGACCAGCTGCTGCCAGCTGAAACGTCTTCCATTTTACAGACTTCTTTTGCCATGAAAGCACGGCTGAGGTGTCCTGATGTGGCTGTGCTGCAGAAGGACACATCCGTTTTTGGTATGTGTCCGATGTCCAGGGTATACACCATGGTACTGTAGGTGATTGATAATGGCAGTTCAAAACGCTGATAACCAGCCTGGCCTCTGAAATTCGGGAATTCCAGCCCAACCAACCAGCTATCAATGCGAGGATTGATGGACCAATCCTGGACAAAGGGACGAGTCTGAGCAAATCTGAGCTAGATTTCTGAACAAAACACATGTCATAGAAACCTACTAAGACAGTGACAATGTTTTTCCTGTATTTTTTTGATTACCCTCCGGTAATCAAACATGGCAATGGAAAATCCACCATTTATGGGGATTTTCCCATTAAAACCTCCATTTCTAGGGGATTTCCAATTGCCACGTTTGATTACCGGAGGGTATGACTATGATGCACAGAATCTGGATGAGAAGACGTTTTTCCGTGCCACTTTTTGTTTTGCATGCCAGTTCTCCAAGTTCACACTTGATGTGACAAGTATCCACGGATAAGTCCCTGTTGCTATAAATCTGAAATCCAGCATTGGTGCGATTTCAGGGTCATACAGTAATCGGGTCGTGCCTGCGCGTTCTTCAAAGACCTAATCAAACAGAATCCGACCCCTCCTGGTGAGAACGGATCCAGAGTTATTCGCCTCTTCGCCAGGAAATTGAAGCACATTTGGTGAGCTACAATGAGATGTCCTCGAAACCCATGGATTTGGTGTGTTTCCTCTACATGCCGCTGGCTTCAGCTGGGATGACGACTGGATGGTGCTGGATTGGAGGTCATCAATTTCCATCCCAACTTCCACCCCTTGGGTGTTTCAGAATAATTACAGTAGCCATCACAGAAAACTAGTACGGGGGTTCCAAAAATGGGGGTACTCGTACCCTAAAGTGGATGGCTTACACTGGAAATTCCCATTGAAATGGGTGATTTGGGGGCACCCCCATTTTAGTTGGATTGAATTGGGATACGACATCATCACAGCTAGGATGCAGTTCTGGGATGCCCTTCATATCCCTTCATTACCAAAATTCATTTGGCTGTGGCTCAAGATTATTGCCCCAATCGCTTTGGACCCCGCAAACCCAATGACTTATATTTTTTTCCATAATTTTCATCATTAAAGCAGCAATGAAAAAGGGTATCCCCCATTGTGTGACAAGCACGACATATCATATTGATGGTAGTTGTATCCCATGAATTTTCTCCATCGTTCTGAATTCCCCCATGTTTGCTTATCGTCATATCTCCCATTCGAATTTCCCAAACAATGTTTGATAATCGCCATAAATTAGCTGGGTAATTCCCTATTCTACTTCCCCATGGTGGCTTGCTGGAAAATCCACGATTGAGACAGATGAGACAGTCACCCCATTCTGAGGCTGGAACACTTGGCACGCGTGGCGCGGGTGATTAAGAGCCCAGGTGGAAATGCCCTGCTGGCTGGGGCACTCAGGGACGGTCTGCCATGGCTTGGAAATTCCCAGTTCGGGGATGGTCATCCCCCAATTGGAATCCATTTTATACATTTCACATATATCATGTATTACATATTACAGTACATATATTGTACCATATTACATAATTAACATGGAACGTAGTATATATAAATATATGTATATATACATGTTATACCTTCTATCTACATTATATACATGTAAATAATGTATACTTCTATGCTATATCATATAATATCCAGTGTACGGGTTCCAAGGATGAGATGGAAGACCATACCTTTTTTCTACCACATTTAACATGGTGCATGGAGGCATGTCTTTTCAAATTCAGAACGAAATTGGATGGACTTGGATGGATGTGGAACTTGTTTCACTCCTGTCTATGCTTACACCTCCCAGCATCCCTGGAGATATACTGGAGATATCTGGAGGTACATCAGAACAATATGAGGACAGTTTTCGATCTAGTTTTCGGATATGTCAGATGTATAATGATGTGTATATGAAGCGCATTTGATTAGCTCCACCTGGACCGCCCTGTCAAAAAGGTGAAACCGTTGATTGACAGTCTATGTGATATCGTTTGGTATCGTGAGTTTACTTGCACAAATCATCCGAGGATGAGTTGTATGTTCTATTTTGGTATGGTTGCCAGCCAAAAATTATCAACCAATGCATTGTTTAAGAGAACATCTACAGGAAATCTTGGTTTTGACCCCCAATCATGGGGGAATCCAAGGTTTCTTGTACTGTAGATTTTCCAAGACTTTTCCAATGTATTTTCCCTTCAACCTGCTGGGAATCCAGGTGGGCTTGGGCGGTTCTGGACGTCAGAGTTGCACGCGCTTGGCTTCGCGGCGGCAATGTGGTCGATGGGATGACATAATCACAGGTCAATTTTGCCACTGAATACAAATGTGTTGTAAATGCATATTGTATGATATTTCCCCACCTGCCAGGTGAGGGTTGTTAGATTTTATCAGAGCTCGCGTTCTCCTCCTCCTCCTCCTTCTCCTCCTCGTCCTCCTCCTCGCCAGCTCCTGATCGCAGTGGGCACTGCCGGACCTCATCTGCCAGCTCCAGATCGCAGTGGGCACTGCCGGACCTCATCTGCCAGCTCAAGATCGCAGTGGGCACTGCCGGACCTCATCTGCCAGCTCCAGATCGCAGTGGGCACTGCCGGACCTCATCTGCCAGCTCAAGATCGCAGTGGGCACTGCCGGACCTCATCTGCCAGCTCAAGATCGCAGTGGGCACTGCCGGACCTCAACCGCGAGCTCAAGATCGCAGTGGGCACTGCCGGACTTCAACTGCGAGCCCCAGATCCCAGTGGGCACTGCCGGGCCTCAACTGCGAGCCCCAGATCCCAGTGGGCACTGCCGGACCTCAACCGCCAGATAGAATGCCAGAAAGAATGTCAGAAGATATGCTAGAGTAGATGCCAGATAGAATGCCAGAAAGAATGCCAGATGGAATGTCAGAAAGAATGTCAGAAGATATGCCAGATAGAATGCCAGAAAGAATGTCAGAAGATATGCCAGAGTAGATGCCAGATAGAATGCCAGACTGGATGCCAGATAGAATGCCAGAAAGAATGTCAGAAGATATGCCAGATAGAATGCCAGAAAGAATGTCAGAAGATATGCCAGAGTAGATGCCAGATAGAATGCCAGATAGAATGTCAGAAAGAATGTCAGAAGATATGCCAGATAGAATGCCAGAAAAAATGTCAGAAGATATGCCAGATAGAATGCCAGACGAGATGCCAGACTAGATGCCAGATAGAATGTCAGAAAGAATGTCAGAAGATATGCCAGATAGAAAGCCAGAAAGAATGTCAGATAGAATGTCAGATAGATTGCCAGAAAGAATTCCAAACAGAATGCTAGAAAGAATGCCAGATAGAATGCCAGATAGAATGCCAGATAGAATGCCAGAAAGAATGCCAGAAAGAATGTCAGATAGAATGCCAGAAAGAATGCCAGCTAGAATGNATGCCAGATAGAATGCCAGATAGAATGCCAGATAGAATGCCAGAAAGAATGCCAGAAAGAATGTCAGATAGAATGCCAGAAAGAATGCCAGCTAGAATGTCAGATAGAATGCCAGAAAGAATGCCAGCTAGAATGCCAGAAAGAATGCCAGATAGAATGCCAGAAAGAATGCCCGAAAGAAGGTCAGATAGAATGTCAGAACATATGTCAGATAGAATGTCAGAGCATATGTCAGAGAAAATGTCAGATAGAATGCCAATAGGAAGAGGAGGAGAGGACAACTCTGATGAAATCTAGAGACCGAAGGTCTCTAGATTTCATCAGAGTTGTCCTCTCCTCCTCTTCCCTGCCAGAAAGTTNGAGAGGACAACTCTGATGAAATCTAGAGACCGAAGGTCTCTAGATTTCATCAGAGTTGTCCTCTCCTCCTCTTCCCTGCCAGAAAGTTTTGCCAGAAAGGATGTCAAAATCTGTATCACACTGTATGCCAAATAGAGTCTCATGGTGCGCATCACTCGAAGAAAGTAATTTATGATATAACTATCTATAGGTATATTTATATATATAATATACATACAGCACATATGTATGTTTGATTGTACATAGACTATGTGTATTTATATACGCATATATTTTTTTTTGTGCATGTGTGTGCGATGTATATGATTTATGTTGGATTCAACCTATGGTAGTTACTGGTTGCAGAACACACAGACTGGATAAACGTTTGAAGGTTCGGCTACAAATGGAGGAAGTACTCGTATCACAGGTTGGCCAAGGGGATAAAATGTTAAACTGAAAGACCCAACTTTGCGTGTCACTCCCATTCTGCAATTTTGACCAATAGAACCAACAACTGCGATCACAGCATGAACAGCAGTGATGATGATGATGATCTTGATGATGATGATGATGATGATGAGGATGAGGATGATGGTGATGATGGTTATGACGGTTTTTGATGGTTATGATGATGGCGACGATGGTGATGATGGTGATGGTGATGACGGTGATGATGATGATGATGATGATGATGATGATGATGATGCTGATGCTGCTGATGATGATGATGATGATGGTGAACATGATCATGATGATGATGATGATGATGATGAGGTGATGATGATGATGATGATGATGATGAGGTGATGATGATGATGATGATGATCATGATGATGATGATGATGATGATTCTGCTGCTGCTGCTGCTGCTGCTGCTGCTGGTGGTGGTGGTGGTGGTGGTGGTGGTGGTGGTGGTGGTGGTGGTGATGGTGGTGGTGGTGGTGGTGGTGATGGTCATGATGTTGGTGATGAGGGGATGATGATGATGATGATGATGATGATGGTGGTGGTGATGGTGGTGATGGTGATGGTGATGGTGATGGTGATGGCGTTGATGATGATGATGATGATGATGGTGATGATGATGAGGATGAGGATAAGGATGAGGGTGATGGTGATGCTGATGGTGATAGGATTGATGGTGGTGGCCACAGTTCGGTTGCCTTGCCCGATAGGCTTGCTACATGGCCGACTTCACAGTCTTCCAGATAGAGATTGCCAAGGGCTACGACATGTCGGCGTTCCGAGAGGCCGAGATGCCTACCGCCGGTTGATGTGTGGAACCACGAACAAAATTCCACACATCCAATTCCAAGGCACAACAATCCAGCCTTCAGAACGAACAGCATGATCACCATGGCAGGATATGAAGAAGATGCTCACGAAAGCGGGCGGAAATGAGGAACGCACGATTTTCCTCTTCAGTGACACACAGATCAAGGACAGGTCTTTTCTGCTGTATCAGGCGCTTTCCCCTGGCATTGTTTATTTCTATAGAGGTGATGAGGAGATGATCAAATTTTGATAACTTTGTGGAGCAACTAACCCTTTTCGATGATATTTTGATGATATGATCTGGAAATCATCTGCTTAAAAAGGGAAATCATCATCCCCAAATGACTGCAAGATTCAGATTAGCGCAGTATTTTTTAAATTTATCCAGATATTATCCACTTTACCCAAATAAAGATCCATGTTTTTTCAACACCGTGGAAATCCATGTTTGATGATCGACAACTTGATGGCGATGTCACCGTTGTCCAGGACGAAGGCTTTGTGGAGGATGTCAATAACTTGCTGAACACTGGGGAGATCCCGAACCTTTTTCCTGCAGAGGAGACGCGATTGGCGCGTTGCGGCTTGGTAGACTCTGGTAGACCACAAAAACACATCAAACAAGCACTGAGGGATTCTTACGGTAGTAGTAAAGGCCGGTGCTTGATCAGGGTGCTCCATCTGGTCAACAGCATTTTTCCTGTAAATTCTGGTATAAAGCGGCTTTCATGAGATGTCCAAGTGCGTTTCGACTGCGCAGACTCGCACAAAGTATGGATCCCAGTCTTGGGATCGGTCACATCATCCTCCTCAACATCATCATCTTCGTCCTAAACATCATCACTCTCAATATCATCATTTTCCTCACCCTCCACTTCATCGCCCTGCACCTCATCAGCCTCAACATCATCGTCCGCACCATTCTCATCCTCATCATCCCCATCATCATCACCATCATCATGACCATCACCACCATCACCATTACCATCATCATTATCATCATCAGCGCCATCATCATCATCATCATCATCATCACCAGCATCATCATCATCATCATCATCATCATCATCATCATCATCACCAGCATCATCATCATCATCATCATCATCACCAGCATCATCATCATCATCATCATCATCATCATCACCAGCATCATCATCATCATCATCATCACCAGCATCATCATCATCATCATCACCAGCATCATCATCACCAGCATCATCATCATCATCACCAGCATCATCATCACCATCATCATCATCATCATCATCATCATCACCAGCATCATCATCATCATCACCATCACCAGCATCATCATCATCATCATCATCATCATCACCAGCATCATCATCATCATCATCACCAGCATGATCATCATCATCACCAGCATCATCATCATCATCACCACCTCATCACCATCATCATGACCATCACCACCATCACCATTACCATCATCATTATCATCATCANATCATCATCACCACCTCATCACCATCATCATGACCATCACCACCATCACCATTACCATCATCATTATCATCATCAGCGCCATCATCATCATCATCATCATCATCATCACCAGCATCATCATCATCATCATCATCACCAGCATCATCATCATCATCATCACCAGCATCATCATCATCATCATCACCAGCATCATCATCATCACCAGCATCATCATCATCACCAGCATCATCATCATCATCATCATCATCATCATCATCATCACCAGCATCATCATCATCACCATCACCAGCATCATCATCATCATCATCACCAGCATCATCATCATCATCATCACCAGCATGATCATCATCATCACCAGCATCATCATCATCATCATCACCAGCATCATCATCATCATCACCAGCATCATCATCATCACCAGCATCATCATCATCATCACCACCTCATCACCATCATCATGACCATCACCACCATCACCATTACCATCATCATTATCATCATCNACCAGCATCATCATCATCATCACCAGCATCATCATCATCATCACCACCTCATCACCATCATCATGACCATCACCACCATCACCATTACCATCATCATTAACATCATCAGCGCCATCATCATCATCATCATCATCATCACCAGCATCATCATCATCATCATCACCAGCATCATCATCATCATCACCAGCATCATCATCATCATCATCATCACCAGCATCATCATCATCATCACCAGCATCATCATCATCATCATCACCACCTCATCACCATCATCATGACCATCACCACCATCACCATTACCATCATCATTATCGTCATCAGCGCCATCATCATCATCATCATCACCAGCATCATCATCATCATCATCATCATCACCAGCATCATCATCATCACCAGCATCATCATCATCATCACCAGCATCATCATCATCATCATCACCAGCATCATCATCATCATCATCATCATCATCATCACCAGCATCATCATCATCATCACCAGCATCATCATCATCATCACCACCTCATCACCATCATCATGACCATCACCACCATCACCATTACCATCATCATTANATCATCATCACCACCTCATCACCATCATCATGACCATCACCACCATCACCATTACCATCATCATTATCATCATCAGCGCCATCATCATCATCATCATCAGCATCATCATCATCATCACCAGCATCATCATCATCATCATCACCAGCATCATCATCATCATCACCAGCATCATCATCATCATCATCACCAGCATCATCATCATCATCATCATCATCATCATCATCATCATTATCACCATCATCATCATCATCATGACCATCACCACCATCACCATTACCATCATCATTATCATCATCATCATCATTATCACCATCATCATCATCATCACCATCATGATCATCATTACCATTGCAATCATCACCACCATCATCATCACCAGTGCCATCATCACCACCACCATCATCATCGTCAGCATCATCACTAACATAATCATCACCACCACCATCATCATCACCATTACCACCACCATCACCACCATCATCATCATCATCATCATCATCATCATCCTCAACATTATCGTACAGTATCCTCACACCCCCATACAGTGCGGGGCGGGTCTCTTGCCCGGATAATTGTTTTTTTTTTTCTGTTGAATAAAAACTCATGCTTTGTTCCTTACATAGCTGTCAAAATGAAGGTTTCTGGACATTTGGGTATGGTTCAAAACCATTAAAAATCACCATTTTTGGCACCATGATTTTGAGCCATAGCCATTTATTGATGGAATGGTTTGCTGGTTTGATCCCCCAACAGTTTTCCTCGTCCTTTTTGGCACGTCAGGAGCGAGTGGCGGTGTGCGAGATGGTGCGTAAGGCCGCCGCGGACGAGGGAAAGGCTCCCGTCAGCGTTCTCAGCTCCGAAGCAGATGGGGGGGACCTGACGAAGATGAATCTTTAAGGGGCTGAATCTTGGATTTTAGAAGTAGTTATATACATATCATTTCGTATCTTATATCATAGTTTTTTATCGTAGCATATGATTTATAGCATTATATGTATATTATATATATACATTTTATCCACTGATTATTGTTATTTTCCTGGATTCAATGTGAATTGGTAAGGGAACATCAGCATGTTGAATAGATGGATCATCTTGAACATGGGGAGTTTTTCGTGAGCGCAGGGAACAATTTGGGTGAATCTGGTTCAAACTGTCTAAATCGATCATCAAACAAGGTGCAAGAGGTCCAAAAGTGGTGTGTCCAACAGGCAGCAGTGCCCGTTTTCACAAAAACATGTTCTTTAGATATGATGACATTTGCATACATTTGCATACATTTAGCATACATTTGCATACTCAATTTTGATCAAGGCGCATGCCTTTGTCGTAATCACAGCCACTAAGCCATAGCCACTAAGCCACAGCCGGCCATGCTTGGGCCGCACGCCATGGAGTTCCAGCAGCTGCTACGGCAATGTTTGCTGCCGAATGGACGCGAGGCAGAAGGGAAAATCTTGAAACTCCAACGAGATCAGGTGCAGGGCCAGCATGTAATGGGATGAGTTGAGGGCAAAACAATAGATCTTCGGAGTTCCCATCGAATTACATGGAGGTAAAACAATGTAAAACACGTCAGACTTCCCTGTTTAATCATCTTCTTAGGGGTGTGCCTGCTGTAGTTTTTCCCTTCAACCAGTTTGAAAATCATGGATTTCCGTGGATGTTTGTGATGTTGAGAGGTTTGTTGGCCGAAGGATACATATGGCAATAGCACAGCAGATTTTGCTGGGTCCAAGTCAGCTGGGCCGAAGAAGTCTCAGATGCATTGGACCATGGAACTGAGGTGGCTTTTGCACTGGCCTGCGGCCAAAGCCTGCAGGATGTGACGCTCCCGATGGAGGCAGGATGTTTCGATGCAAAGATTCCGCACAGTCCAGCAGTTTCATGGTTATTTGGATGATATTGGAAGTTGGTCAATGATCAACCCCCCAAATGGAGCGATACTTTTGAGCCATCCCCATTGATGCTTCCAGTTTGCTTTTCACCAAGTACTGTTGGCATCCATAAATGTTGGACTTCGCTGAACAGGTGCGCCACATGGCGGTGTGCCTTCTGAAGAATGTACTGCCTGCTGCAGCAGCGCACCCGGACACAGCCAAGTTGCTACGGGCCGCGATTTTGCAGGCGGGATGACCTTGGCCTGGGTCGAATGGCGCAGCCAGAGGATTCAGATGGTGGGCTTGAAGTGTACAACAAATAGCCAGAGACTTGCAGTCACTACTGACATTTTCACAGTCTGGATTTTACATGATTTTACTGCACTGTAATCCATTATACAGTAACAAAATGTAACAAAGACATCACAGTTTCAAAACACACTGTTCTAGATATGTTTTGATTTGTTTTAGCACCAACACGTGAGGGATTTAGCACGAGTTCATGATTTCGTTACCAAACAAGCCGACAGAAATTGGTTTGTCACGAAAGGTAGCTCCAGCGGGGCTACCTTGAGTTTTACTTTACGAAGTAAAGGGGAGGGTGGCCAGCCCCGTTGCCTGATTATTCAGGAGGTTGNNTTTTTATACCAGAGAACCTTTTGCACCGAGACCTTTTTTTTACACGCGGCTTCTTTTGCACCCAGATGCTTTTAAACAGAGAAAGTATTACACTTACACAGGCCAACTTTTACACANACCACTGTGTTCACAGCATCTTGAAAACGCGTGGAGTTTTTTATACCAGAGAACCTTTTGCACCGAGACCTTTTTTTTACACGCGGCTTCTTTTGCACCCAGATGCTTTTAAACAGAGAAAGTATTACACTTACA
>BGPT01000831.1:212627-232828 GCA_003297045.1 Symbiodinium sp. clade C Y103 | reverse complement strand
AGCGATGCCTAAAGCGATGCAGTTCGATACCTGGAGCGATACCCCAAATCAGCAGAACTAACAGGCCCCCAGAATTGAAGAGAAGACGGCAGCTGCTTGGAAGAGCGTGGCAGAAAGCATTAAAACAGTTGCGGCAAAAGGCTGCCGCTTCTGCTCGCAAATGTGTCCCTCAAGCCAAGTGGCGGGTTTCATCTACATCATGGTTTAGTTCCAGCTTGATTCCCAGCAGTGGTGAAACCTGAGTAAGCAGTTTCCGTTGCAAGCGGGTTTGAAAACGGCTGGGCAGTTTAAGTTTGAGTCAAGGGGGAAATTGCCAGCCGCACCGATGGCTACAAAACCAGTCGCTACAGTAGATAGTCTATAAATCTGATTGACAGAGAATCATGGGAATCATGGGCCATGAGGACCCGCCTGAACAGTCATGTTTCATCATTTTAGCAAAAGTGAGCTCCCACTGTGTGAGGCGATAGGGAACCTTGAAGAGCGNCATGGGCCATGAGGACCCGCCTGAACAGTCATGTTTCATCATTTTAGCAAAAGTGAGCTCCCACTGTGTGAGGCGATAGGGAACCTTGAAGAGCGATGCCCCCTAAACGGATGGCAGCGGAATCAGTACCATGTTCAGACCGTCGCACATGTGTTAATACCGTGAAATCTGTTGCTTCCTATGTTATAACAGTCTTGAACAATTCGCAGATTGTTGATGATGTTGTTTCAGAGTAACTTGTTGATCGAGGAACACCTTGATTTATGATCCTGCTGTTTTTTTTCTCGGCAGGATATCTCCAGCAAAATATTTGTTCAAACAGATTGTCGCATGCCAAGTATTCAGAGGTATTGTTCAAAAAGAGTCAAGACTCTTGTTGCTTTCATGTTGCATCCTGTGTTTTGTATTCCTACATGTTTTCCATGAGATGTTGGTCTCTTGTTGGTCATATCATTTACAAGTAAAAGCGGTCATGTTTGTATTTGGTGAAGAGTTAACACAATGAACATATTCATAACTATTCTTCAAAAGGAGACAAAACCAACCATAGTTCCACTAGTCCGTTCAGGATTAGAGATGGCCACGTGTAATGATCACGATATACCACACTGATATTAATGATATATTATGATATATATTTGATAGTTGACACATACTACAAGATTTACAAAACAACCACTAGTTGCTTTCCCTTCGATCAGCCCAGGCGGCACTTGCTGCGCTGACTGGGCCCATGGATGTTGCTTTGGCTGCTCTGCAGGCGCGTAGAAGTTGGAATATCAACCATTTGTAGACCATTTTCCCTGGGGTTTCCCCTATGGGTTTTCGACATCTATGTTGGTTCAGCCTAAGGTATATAGTTACCTATGGGGATATCATGCGAATATATTGGAAAGAGAATTAGTGGATATGAATGGGATATGAACAACAACCATTTTAGGGCATTATCGCACACTTTCGGGAAAATCCCATTCCCTCTACTGGTTGATCCTCATGTTCCCTATGTTTAGATTAGGGTCTACAAGTCATTTTCAGACACACCGAAGAATCCAGCTGTACCACTAAATCAGTCCCTAAATAGATACGCCGGGTTGATCATCATTTTCCCTATCAAAATTGTCACCAGGTTCTCTTGCTCATCATGTCCATGATCATCATGTTCTCTTCCTTCAAATATATAGCCGTTGCTATCCAGATGTAGCACTGGGTTCAGCACTTCTTCAGGCCTTAGCCGCGCTGCTACCAGCAGGAACTGCTGCACATCAGGTGGCTGGTCATGGTATCCCTATGATCACGAAATTGCTAAGTTGACGCAAAGTTCACTCTGTGAATTCTATGGATGTCCATGGTAAAGTCATGGTGATTTAATGGGATGTTCGGGGATTTGCTGGGATTTTGACAGTGAAGTTGGTCTATATCTCCAAGAACTGTTGGGTTTATTGTAGATACAACATGATACAACAAAAGTCAATGATGGTTATAAACCAACTTATAACTCAACGTTTGGGGGCTCCACCTTGTTTCGAACCAGGGGGAATTGACCCAGCACGATGGAAAATCAATGGATATCCATCTTATGGCACCACTTTTAGGCAACTGAACATTGTCCAGGACCATGGATTACTCAAAATGATCCACAATCAAATGATCCATAATCATTATCCTCATATATCCTCATATATCCTCATGATATACCATGATGTTTGCTAATTACAACTATCATACAGCCTTAGATGGGGGAACCATTGTCAGGCTTGTGATTTCAGATGCTTGAGTTCACAATCATACAGGCCTCCAGGTGTTCGGAACAGCCTGCGATGATTCCGGCACTCGGATCATGGATACGGTTGGTCCTCTCCTATCCATTCTTGTATCAGCAAAATGTTTGTGGTGCATAGAATCTGCTGCTTCCATGTTTGTTTTGGTTGGGCCAGGGTCAAATCAACCTGGATTCCGAATGATACTGGCCAGCCGCATCAGCAAGCTAAATGTTGGTGGCTCCAACATGGTCCAACATTCATTCTCATTCGTGAAGAAATGTGAAGAACATATGAATTACTGTGATGTATCGTTGGTTGTGTTGGAATTCCCTTTTGTGTTTTTGAATTACTCCTCTAAGCTGTGGGATGCTGTGGGTGCAAAATCCCTCTGTAATTTGCAGGCTGCGACCCTTTCAGCCGCATTACATGCACTGGATCAGTCCCAACTTCGCCTTGAAGCCTACCGAGTCTCAACTGCAGTCGACCTAAAGATTCATGCAATGTCCACACCTGCCATGCTTAAAGGTTGGATGGGTTTGAAAAGATTCCCTGATGAATTTGGGGATGGTGATACCACCATTTTTTCAGCGGGAATCATCATGGGGCAAATATCAGTTTCAATTAGTGGTTGGATGATCACAGCCCATAGGATGCACCGTGTTTTGACCATGGCACATGGTCTGTTGTATCAAACAGTTTACTGGGAAATGGCGACTGCATGATTCGTATGTCATTCTTTCTGTGCTTATTTGGGTATGGGTCAAAATTGAATACAATGATTGGGTGCTTAATACTAAACCTAGACCTGTGGTCCCCCAAGTCACTGAATCCTGACACATGAAATTCGTGGGGCCGCCGATTCAGAGGCTGCCAGCGAAGTGTTTTGCACGTCTCAGGATTGCTTGAAGTCTGTGTCAGAGAGTCCTATAGCGTGATCGCAATGCCAACTGTGCAACAGTGACTTGGTTTGGTCATTGATCATTTTGCATTGATTCATGCTAGACATTGGTGAATTCATGGGATTGATTGGGATTTACCGGGATTTTGATAGTTAAGTCAAGTCAGTTAAGTTAGTGAAGATAACTACAATATCTATGGTTTATGATACTTATGACGGGCCCCACAGTGTAGCCAAGAGTGATTCTTTGGATCATGTGGTCACACGATGTCACACGGATTTGGATCATTCTTGCGGTATCGCAGATTGGTTCTAGTTCCAAACAGGCCGGAAAGAACATCCAAAACCTTTCAAACATATGGGGAGTTCTCAAAATTGGGGCATCCCCCAAAACCATCGGTTTCGATACCAACATGGTCTAATTTTGAATGTTCAATGGCTACCCTCATTTCACGAAACCCTTAAATATGATATGGAATGCACTCATTGCGCCCTGCAAATGGAACAAAGTCAGGCTGATTGCAGCGACGCAAATGTCCATTGCTGGCGACTCAGAGGAAGTCGGATCCCGCGCACTGGATGTATGGGAATCTTGGTCGCTTTCGACGGGTAAATCTGGGTGCAACATCGTTTCTGAGGTCGTTCAAGAGTGGTTAACCCCCAGAAGGAAGCATTGTAAACAGGTGATTTTGAACATTTATCCAGATAGAGGAAATGTCAGGAAGCCTATGTCAGGTTGTTGTAAGATGTGGGCTAAACTCGGATCTCTCCGCAGAAAGCCAAATCGATGATTGCACCCAGGAAGCTTTGGCAGCGCAAGAGTTGACGCGAGGATCACAAGGTCCAGAAGCGAATGGTTCTGTGAAGCCAAGGGATTGCGGGGCGATGTGTCTAGCAACAAACCGATCAACCCCCAAAGTTGTTAATTTTGTTCAATGGGAATATCGTCATCATTTCAGATGCTGTTCCTTTTCTGCATGTTTTGGGGGTTGCTCTAGATGGAGATGTACCGAGTAGAAGAAACTGATCTCATCCCAAGAATCGTCCATGTAGGAATACAGTATATAAGGCAATGTGAAAAGTATCATACGTACTATATATACATATATGTATATATATATATATATATTATTATAGACATGATACATCTATATTTAATATCGATGTCCGCATACGTATGATATATTATATTATATTGTAATCTATTATAGTACTATATGTCATATTCTATCAATATCAATCAAAGTGAAGTACATAGAATAGTACATGGATGTCCATGGCCAATGAACATGGAAGCACCTGCAACTCTGGGAGTTCCATGACCCCCAGGCGGCCTCTTGCGGCAAGCAGCGCCCATGTTGCTGCCGGCCCTGCTTGAAGCTTTGCAGAGAAAACCAACAGATCCAGGTATCTCGCTGCAACAAGGGGGGGAATTGTCTCTAACTACTGTATCTCTAACTATAATCAAACAAAATGATGAGAAGTAAATTATGATCTATTCCAAATAGAACATGATAACAGCATCAGATGGAGTATTTCCCAAAACTTTCGGACCAAATTTGGACATGGCTACCGAGGCTGGACCTTGGAGGACCATCTACCCACGCTGCAAGAGTCTGCCTGTGAATGTCTCATGGCAGTTTCCAAGGTGGGATGTGGGTTCATGGTGCCTTCATGCCTAAACAACTTGCATCATGCTTGAAAAGTTGACTACACTATGATGTATTAATCTATATATATATATATTTGTTTTCTTTCATATTCTCCAGCCTGTTTTTTCTTGTTTTCCCCCCATCCTATGTCCAGCAAAATGCTGCAACAGCATAGAATCACAACGGCGAGATGGCAGCCACGGTGTCCCCATGGTCCGCAGGTGCTGGGCGATGAGTTGCTGCAGCCTGTACTGGGCTTCGTGTCGTCCGCTATTGCGTTGCAGGTGGCTGTGGTTAGGGAAATTCTCCCAAAATGATTGAGGAGATTCCCATCAATTCCCGAAAAAACAACCTGAAATTCCCAACTGAAATGGATGAAGATGTGAATTTCAGGTTGGTGAATTCATAGAACATAATATCCAGACTGGTGATAAATTAGACCAATTAGATCCAATTAGCCTATTTTGTTAGGGTGTACCTTGATGGGGAAAGTACTCGAAATCCAACCTGACAACTTGGTTGGTAATGCATGGTAGCTATGCGTGCTATTTGCGAAGGACTAGAATCATCTAGAATCTTGAAGGAACTGAAGTAACTTATACTGGTGTGAACCAGTAGCAATTTAACATATATAAAGCTATGGTTTAGGTGGCCCTTTCATAGATGATTTACCCATTATTTCAATGGTGATTTTCCATAGCAAACAGTTAAATTGCCAGAGGGTAACCATTCTTTGATGAGGGGTTAGCCAAGAATCAGTAGATATTGGAAATATGGAGGTTTCCTAAAATGAGGGTACCCCTGAATCATTCATGTGTGTTTGGGATTTTCCATTATAAACCATCTAACCATTTTGGGATATCCCCATTTATGGAGCCCCCCTTATGACCAGAGGCAACAATTCCCCAAGTTAAACAAAAAAAGGGTTGGCCAAAGGAGATGTGGCATCGCCGAGCTGGGCTGCTGGCATTTGGTGCAATTCAGGTTCCTGGCGGTCGCTCCTGGTTGAAAAAAACAAATAAAAGCTCCTTTCAAAAATCCGAATAGGAGGATGGTTTGATGGTTTACATCACACTTCACCTGAAATTTCTGGTGAAATGATGCGAAATCATGTGAAATGATGTGAAATTAGAATGGTTTCCCGCGGACTGTAGGTCACGGTGAGGATCGACAGCGGCCCAAAAGAAGAAGTTATAACACACTTGTGGAACTCTTGTGGCTGGAATCAGGCCTGGCTATTTGAATTCAGATTGCTCGATGTATGGTATAAACACTTTTCTACAATGGACTATATACTAATTTGGGGTAAATAAATCGACCAAAATCTGCCATGGATGAACAAAAAGAGATGGCAACCTATGCATTTCTATCCTGGGTCTGTAGGCTTCAAGACTTGACGCAGGAGGGTCCAGCCATGCAAACCCTGCAGCCGCTGATTCGCTCGGCTCTGCCACGTCTATTAGAGGCGGACGATCCAGCTGGGTGTGTTTCAAAATGGGATGTAGCCCCAAGTTATGACCATTCTAATGGGGAGCATGATGATGAATCAGTGGATAAAACGGTGCAGCCTAGTTTCAGACAAAGCCAGATGCTCCACGTATTTAGTATATGTTGTCCAACATTTACCTCAAACATTGTTTACTGCACATGATTCTACAATGTATGGAAGTATAGAGTAATATATATATATACATTGTATAGCGATTCTGTTGGCAGTGGAGTTTTGCAGGTCAATGATTTCAAGTCACATTTCAACCAACATTTCCGCACAAAACTTGGCCACAGTTGGTGTGTTCATCCCAGGCATTGAAAGCTCCAGACTTGATCGAAGCGTCTGCTGCTGCATGGGCCCTGGGACGTTTGTTGGATGTGAACCCGGCTGCGGTGCCAGATGAGGTCCAGGCAACTGATGGGTATTTGGAGGTGTCCTAAGTCATAAGGGATCTCAAAATCATCCAAAATTGGTCATGAAAACATAGGAAAACCAATGGTTTGGTGTATCCATATTTTTTGAAAATCCCTATTTATGGAAATAAAATGGAGATATATAATGGGGATAAAATAAACTTAATATTTTAGAGTTTGTTTGAACATTAAATGAGAAGCCCCTAAATCCATTTAATCAATCGTCAGTAGCCAAATTTAAATTGCCATTTTGGGGGTCAATTTCCAGACATGTATGTGGAATTTGTGGAATCCCAAGTGATAATTGCGGGAATGCTTGGATTTCTTCCGCAGACACCGGTGTCAAGGAGGTGCCTAATTTGCTCAGTTTTCTTGATCTCTAGGCCAGCCATGGACATGATCAGCTCAGATTCGTTGCTAAAACTTTAGAGGGGTCACACTTCCCATGCATTGTGAATATACCAAGATTCATCTTTGATCAATCTTGATAAATATCTAGACCCTTAGCTTCCCCATATGTTTATGTATGTTTATGTATAGTGTATCTCAACTATCCCAACATGGTCATTCAATTCAGTTTCACCGTTACACCCATGTAATGTCTTCAAACGACCTGCTGCTGGGTTTCCCAGCTGGGCAGGCCTCTCTCTTCGAGGTGGCTGTCATGCGGCTGCGGCATGAGCCGAGTCTGGCGGAAGAACTTTGCTTCTCGGGCCCCGATGACGAGTCGTCTTGTGGAGTTGTAAAAATGTCATGGAAAATGTATGCAAATATATATATATATATAGATTACGAAAATAACTTGGGAGATGGGTTTTGCCATTGGAAGTGGGGAGAGTTTATGGGGAACGACCACTTGTTGCCTTGACTATGGTAGCGACCACTTGGTACCCGGCATCGATGAGGCTACTGTTTGAATGGCATCGTGGATCAGCAGGCCCGTGGCTTAGTTTGAAACTGGAAACTACCTCCTTCCATCCACCGGTTAGTCATCATTTTCCCTGTTGATATATGTTTTGGGCTATCCTCCATTTTCAGACACACGCATATTCATAAGGGTGACTGGGTGCGTGTGTGAGAATTGGGTAATTCTACCGCAATTGGTCGCCATTTTAATGTGGAAACTAAGGTTTGAAAACCATGGGATTGTGTGTAGTTTTTTTTCCCCAAATTGTCAGACAAACCCGAGTGATGAACATGGTCACAATGGAAGAATTTTGGGTTTTCTAAATCATGATGAATCAAGAACCATTTGATGAATTTCCTCAGGGTAAAGATATCTTCAAAGAGAAAAACATTGTCTTCTCCACACTGGAACATGCCCCAGTAGTGAACAATGCACGTATTGGGTTTGCTGCATGTGTGATTATATTGTATTAGGTTCAAAGTCGATGTTGGCTTGGATTCTACTATGACTATGATACTATACTGTACCATGGTATATACTAGACTAGACTAGACTAGACTAGACTGTAGTAGACTATACTATACTGTATGTACTAACTATATTCTATATATATATATATCTACACTCCGTATATCACAAGGTTGCCTTCAAATTTACATCTGCACTTGTTGGATTATATATATATATATACACACCGTAATTATATCACAAGGTTGCCTTCAAATTTACATCTGCACTTGTTGGGTTACATATAATCTTCTGTGCATTGCATTCACATTCAACGTTCCATGCCTGCGCCGTGCACCAGGCATCAGTTCTGGAGCCACGGATCTTCGGCACAGTGGTCGAATCCTTGCTGCTTTCCGCGGCGCAAGCGGAGCGCGAAAGCCGGGTTCAACAGGTCCTCTTCGGCAACTCGATGTGGGTTCCGGCTGCGATCCACCCCTGTTGGTTGATGATTAGTTGGGGATTACAATATCCTGAACATATTACAAAAAGACACTATTGACTCGATGTTCAGAAAATGGGGAAGCCTGAAAACCAAACAGATTCGAAGCTATGATTATTCTTTTTTTTTTTGGGCGGGGGGATATGGTAATCTGGTAATTAACAATGATTGCTTTGCTGGAATTTGGCTGGTTTCTTTTCCTGCCATATCCTGGGATGATCTTGATAGACTTCCAGATATTGGGGTATAGAGCCACCAGGCCGTGATATTTTGTTGCAAGATGGAGACGCGGTCCTCGGTGCATCCGATTTGGAAGAATCATTGCGAAACAGATTTGACTCTCGTGGTCAAGAGTCAATTCCACCAGTTGCCGGATCGAACAGGTATGGCCACTCTCATTTTTCTGTGTTTCCTTTTTCCTCATATTGCCTCGAAATCAAGATGGAACATGGTCAAGCTGCTGTTGTGAGGTTGCCTCTGCGAACTCTTGGCTCGCGCAGGGGAGGTGCGCTTGGCTCTGGGTGGCTTTGATGTTGCTATCCCGGTTGGGGAAGGAGTAGGATCCCCAGGGATTCGCCGCTCGCTAGATGTTGATGAGTATTGGCAACCTAGTTTCAGGGGAACCATCATCAAACAGGCAAACAGGTGTTTGTTTTTGTCCACTCTCACAAAAATGATTGATGTTTGTCCATAGGTATATACACGGCACGGAATGGTAATGGTAAGAATGATTTTGTTTGTAGTACTAGTAGTAGTAATAAGAGTGGCTCATAGAATTAATAACTATCTAGAAACTGGAAGTAATTATGATAATTGCATATAGTTGCTGATTTGATGATATTTGATGTATATACAACATTTTGTTACTGTATTACTGGAATGGTAAGACTGAACATATTACAAGTAGTAATAATAACAATGACAATGACAATGACTGTTAGTATATTACATCTAATGATTATATATAGAATCACATATCAACATCACCACCATATCACCAACATCTCAGATACATGCAAGTAATCCCATGTGGTTGTTCCCTCCGGCAGGATGAAAGCGTATATTTTTTCAACTTCGCCCATAGGCACGGAGGCGCACATACTTGATGCTACGCCGTGCGACCTTCTCTTGCAATTGCAGAGATACATGATCCCATGAGATCTTCTCTTGCACTCGCACGTATATTTGATGCTACGCTATGAGACCTTCTCTTACACTTGCAGAGATACTTGGTTATACTTGATGCTACGCTTTGAGACCCTCTCTTGCACTTGCCCACATATTTGATGCTCATTCTGAGACTTCCTGCTGTGAGCTCACACAAAAAAAATAAAACAACTTCCGCTGCTCTGACCAAACCGTGTTGGACGCGCTTTCTCCCTTTGACGGATGTGCATTCACATCCAGTCCAATCGTGGCTGTTTTATCTCCATCAGATAATCCCATTAAATCCATCAAACCATCAAATTAACATAAAACTCCCATTGAATCACCATGAATTGATCTGTTTTTGTTGCTCAAATCTAGGAGAAAAAAACCGAAAAAAGTCACCTCGCTACACTCGCAGGACTGCCTGCCTCAGCTGCAGCTGGTCCTCTCCGAGGTCTTGCGCCTCGCCGCCGCTGAGCTCCATCGACAGCGGGCGGCGCCCCGGAGCGCCTCGGACGTCGCCGGTCGCAGGCGATAAAAACGAACACGGGGATTTGGGTTGATTCAACATGGTTGAACTGCTGAAGAAGTTTGGTCTATTTGTTTGTTTTATTTTATGTGGTATGTGGGTAAAAAATATCACATATATATATAGATATATAGCCTGTTTATGGTGAAATTTGGGACTGTTTTACCAACATTGCTATGAATAGTCAGTGGTTTGAAGTCCCTAAACACAGGAATTAGGATGGTTTTGTTCCGAAAATGCAAACCCTCGTGCTATGCCCCCGATCTCCGTTTTTGTTGGAACTCCACAAAAAACATGAACTCTTTCCCCGAAAAATAATCTATATGTAAATAAGATTAAATAACCATCATGACCACCAAACAAATCACAAAAGCAAATCTTCATCAACGCTAAGAACATCCAAAGAATCCGAATCCAGAGGAAAAAAACAGCAGTTACCCAGCATTTTACTTCACCGTCCAGAAACTTGTGTTGTTTCATCAATGAAATAATCCGCTTAACCAAACAAATCTTTGTTGCATTTCCCCACATCTCCATCATCATGTCATGCACAAATTCGATGTTCATCCGCTTCAACCACGAGTAATATGAAATCTGTAGTAAATATACCTAATACCTACCTAATAACCCAAGTAAACATTGCCCACGGGTGGTTTTCCACAATTTACCTCAAAAACATCCATTGATTTTCATATTAAGTTCTTGGCAGTAGTAGTCTCATGATTAAACCACAATTTTCACCACGTGTCACAAGTTTTTGACATAAGTTTTGGTTTTCAGAATGTTTCCAAATGTCCAGCCATTTTGCGTCATTTTCCAGCCATTTTTTGCCACCACATGCCACCACTTCCAAGGCTTGTGGAGGTGTCTCCGCGTCCTCTTGCTGCGCAACGGGCTCTCGGTCAACAGCTCGGCGGTGACGGAGCTGCTGGCAGGGAGCTTACAGTTGGAGGCGACCGAGGAGGACCCAAACGGCGAAGATGGGCGAAGTTTTCACGCCTGAGACTCTCAGACTTCTGGATGGTTAATGATGGCTATGATGGATTAATGATGGTTTATGATGCTTCATGCTGGTTATTCATGGATGTAAAATCTATAGTTGACGGATTTGAATGGTGTTCTTACCATCCAGATATCATGGGGATATGATGTGCCGGGATATAGTGGGATATGTAAGGAACAATGCTTCGTACTGCTTCGTAAGGGGAATCATCCCAAATGAAATGGCCCAACATTTCAGCTATTTTGAGGCGAGGTTGGTGAATTATTGTAATTCAGCCATATAATATCATATAATCCATATGATTCCATAATCCATGATTAAAGAGAACTCTCTGGTAATTTCCTGCATAGCCATGGAAGCCATGGCTCATTTAGCTCCATGATCGACCTATTGCACGAACATGGTGATTTTCCAAGGCTATGTTGAATTACCGGAGGGTAGCCAAAAAGAAAATATATTTTTTCCCAGGTATCTAAAACCGGCAACGCACATTTCCCTTTCAACATGTGGGGATTGACCCAGTACACTCAACTGCTTTAAAATATTGTTCAAAATAGAAAATTCATGGATCATTGGATTGGGTTAAGGGAACATTTACAGGAAACCATGGATTTTCCCATTAAATATAGAGGTTTCCTGTAAATTTTCCCATTAACCACTCCATTGAATGGAGATCAAAATCTCACCGGAAGTTTGGCGCCAGGAAGCGCTCGGTGCCATTGGATCTTTGGCGCGAACGCGCGACGAGGTGCCCCCAGTCACCACATGTCACCACCAACCACGTTTCAAAATGTTTCAAAAGGGGTTCTTAGCATTTCTTAGCTGTCTATAGCAATGTGAGGCCCCCTAGATAGCTAAGTTGGTTTATAACTCCAATAACTATGGTTTATGATACTTATAACTATATACTTAATGGGGTTTATAAACCAACTTATAACTAGGGGGCCTCACATGTATTGAGAAGGGGGTCACCTTTGGTGGGGCCCGGTGGGGGTTGTTGAATCATGTTGAATCCCCATAAAATGTCTAGTTCATCCAGCAGTTTACCACTTCAATGGCTATGAGATGTTGAGAGGGCGGAGAGTGACTTTGAGATGAGAGTTGTGAGTATAGATTTACAGTATAATCTATGATTACTTTCGCAACCTGATGCCATTGACTTTCATCGGCTTTGAGCCCTTGATATATGTACGGGCAAACATATAAACAAGAGATCCCAAATCAACACTCCACAGGTTCCTGAAGTGGTAGTGTGGGTGGGTGATTTAGAATCCCAACAACCCCAGTCCCAAAGGAATTGTCACTGATTCAAAACCACCAAAACCAACACGAAACCAGCAGGTTGCCATTCCGATATGCTCCGTTTACGGTATGGTGTGGATACCATTATTCAACATTTTTTGTTGACCATTTTGGTGGTAGTTTCGTTGATATATATACCACCCATATCCAATGAGCAATATGGAACGTATCTTCGGATTGGTTGATGCTGGAGCCATTTCTAGATAAATCTACTATATTTGAGGAATAGCTACAAGCACTTTCAAAGAAACTAAACCATATAGTTCGCCCTATAAATATGCTATACCTCCAGAATCCATGGACTTCCATGAACCCCAGGCCTCCATCGCTCGCTTGTGGCCCTATCTCCTGGCTGCTGCGCGGAATTCCCAGCTGCCGGAGGTGTGTGAAGCGGCCCTGGCAGCGATGGCAGAGGTCGTCCAGGCTTAGAGCCCTATCGTGGTGAAACATCTGTGTTTACTCAGGGGAAATTGCCAGAAGCAACAACCGATTAGAAAGAAACCAAAAAACAACATGTTGGATGATGTTTTGCTGTTGATCTTACTTATTTTTGATGCCCTTGATGTACTTACATGGCCAAGCTATTCATGTTTCAAGATATGGTTCTCGTCCGGTAGTCCCGAACCTTTCACAATAGGGGTCCTAAAAATGTTCAATTTATGTTGGACAATGCATTCATGTTTGCTGCGTTTGAATAGTGGTGAACCTTTGGTAATTTCACAGTGTGCTATGGAAAATCACCATTTGTGACAGGTAATCATCAAACTACATAAATGGACCATCAAGCTACCATAGCTATGAAGAATGTCCAGGAGGTGCCTGCTTCAAATGTTCTTCCCAGGCCGTGGGTGACACATTCAGCCACGACGCCATGGACGTTTTGCTGCTGTTGCTTTCAGAAGATCCTCAGAGTCGCTGCTGTTTGTGGGCCGTCAGAACTGTGGGTGCCATTTTTCAGGCGGAAACGTGGGGGAATACCCTGCTGTGTCATCAAACATGGCTGGAGAATCACCCACTAATAGATGATGTTCCCAATTACAAACCTCCATTTATAGAGGATTTTCCTTTGCCGTGTTAATGTTTGATTTCCGGAGGGTAATTACTTCAAATTAGATATTGGAACAGTTGATTTAAATCATAGCTTCCGGGTAGTTCAATTGGACCTACACCTTGGGATGATGCTTTGAAGTGGATCGATGGGGGAGAGTTGTAACATGTCGTAGCTGGGACCTCCCTTGGACTTTTTGGATTGTTGTCATTATATGATTTCAAGCTCCAGGGCTCTAGGGGGCAAAGGAGCACATTGGAGTTCCAACAATAGGTTTCAGGTAAATTTGATCTTCGATGGAAAGGACATGCCGAAAATATGTCATTTCATGCTCTTTCGTGTGAGCTGAAGCGAAATACAAGCATTCTGACAAAATGATGATACAAAGGTCCTGGCATTCATTGTGACGGAAATTCTGACAAATGTTTTCTCCTGACATCTACTCTGACATGTAGTCTGATGCATATATATATATATATATTTGACATATTTTCGGAATTTTTCGGACATATTCTGATTTCTGGGACTCTCGTTGATTGATGTTGATAGTAGAAAGCATCCAAAAGCAAAGCGTCACCTAGTTTTCCAATACTTTTTGTGAAGAACGCACAGATTTTGATATTGAATGATATTGAAACAATGTCTAAAAGCATAGAAACACACACATATATATATATATCCTTAAGAAACACGCTTTTGATGGATTTTCTGTAGTAAAAAAACTAAAAAACCATGAAAAGTCCGTGATTCTCCAGTCACCTCGCAGGTGCATGGAAGCCGTGCGCCGCGCCTGCCGGAAGCACTGGAAGTGTTGCGGCACGCGACGCAGAGACGTTGGGAGGAGCGGTGGGAGCGCGCGGAGCAGGGTGGAGCCAGGGTAAACTAACATAGCTATTGAAAATGGCCATTTATAGTGGATTTTCCCATTAAAAATGGTGATTTTCCATAGTTATGTTAGTTTACCAGAGGGTAGTACCCTGTGGATCCAAGTATCTTCTTAGGAAGTACTTGGGGTATGATTTAGGGGGTTGCCTTCTCAGACAGTGTTTGGATCGGGTATAATGTTACCCTCTGGTAATCAAACGTGGCTAGCTTGGAAATCCCCATACTAAATGGAGGTTTATAGCTGGGAAAATCCCGAACTAAATGGTGGATTTTCCATTGCCATGTTTGATTACCAGAGGGTAATCGACATTGACATCAACGGTATAGACATGTAAATACTAATGTTAATGATTGATATACTGACATTGACATTAATGGGATATAATGTGGGTAAACAAATCATAAACCACCCATGACTGGGAATCGTAAACATACCACCTATTTAAGGAACAAATGTCGATGGTTTATTATTTGTTTACCAACATTATCACTATAAATTTAATGACACTAGTGTCAGTATATTGACATAGTAATGTCGTCACTAATGGTATCAGTGGGATCTCATGACATGCTATCAACGGGATATATTAGTGACATTAGTATAAAATGAAATCACTGAGGTAATGTTACCATGGTATCTCTCTAATGACACTAATGATTAGTGGAATATAATGATATTTTTGGTATAGCGTTGCTGGTACTCTTCATGATACTGTATCCCATTTTGTAATTTCTAGACAATGGGGAGAATGGTCAAAATTCTTGTTGGTTGATGATGGTAGTCATTCAATAGGATGGTTTTAATATGGTTTAATCATCAAACTATGGTGATTTAAATATAGCTGATAAATGATGGTTGGTTGATGGTTCGTTCGGGGATTGTATCACCAATCTCTTGGGGAATATCAGAATACATTGGGGGAATCCCGTTCTCAATCGACCAGTATGATAACATCTAGAAAAAATGATTTGCTGAAGATGACCCTTTTATTTTATTTGAAAATCCACCAATTTGGAAAATCCTCTGGGAATACGTTTATTTTTTATGGCCCCCTGAATTAGATCCAAGTTAACAGGATACGATTAGAAGAACGATCGCTCAATCTACAAGAAAGTATAATCAGATGACATTATGGGATGTCGTCGAGTTGGGCTCACGAATTGCTGGATGTGAGCTCAACTTTAAAGTGAAAACTATAGTGGGCTTGCAATGTGATAGCATTCAGTAATCAGGTGAATGAATGGGGATATAGAGATTTTTTTTACCAACCATTTTATTTGACTATGGGAATCAGGATGTAATTGGGATATGTGCATAGATGAAAACCTACAATAGCTATAGATAGTCGCTTTTGGGATATAATAGTTAATAAAGATAAGAATCACAAATATGTAATGTCTCCATACTATTTTCATTAATATCAATCAACTAGATCAATCGAAATCACATCTACCCCATTAGATGGGTCGTGGACTGAGAGAGATGGAGAAGTAGCAGGTATGACTCCAAACATGGCACACATGGACGATTTTTGGAGGGATCAACAGAGGTATATGTGTATTTGATGGGGAAATGTGATAATTATTCGCTGGATTTAATTGAAATTGCTTTGAGGAACAGAAATCAAGACCACGATAGACCAGAGGTCCATGAGATCGTGGTTGCAGGAGTTCACATCCTTGGAATGCAACGACAAGGGAAGGCAACAAGGCCTGATCTATGGGATGAACGGGGACATGGGTTACATGCCTTTTTGACATTTTTCGACATGATCCTAGTGCCTACATGAACATTCTACCACATCCATCCACATTCTACATTATCACTTGTAGACATGGTTTGACATGGTCACCATTCAGTTGAGGGTCAAGCTTAGGCAATTTCCGGAAAAAAAAAACTAATTTCCTCGAAGCCTTCAATGCCTGGAGACATCAGAAGTCGTGTAGAATCCTGGAAGTTCCATCTGCCATTTCCGGATGGCTTGGTGTTTATAAACCCCATTAAGTATAGTTATAAGTATCATAAACCATAGTTATTGGAGTTATAAACCAACTTAGCTATCTAGGGGGCCTCACATTGTAATGAAAGGTCAAACCGAGTCAGACCATGTCAGACCTGTATAAGCTGTGCATACCTGTGCATTCAGCAGTGAATCTCAGGTGCTGCGACAGCAAGCTTTGGGCCTCATTTGCCTCGTTCTTGGTCTCCAAGTGCGGGTACGAACACTGCCAGTGTGCAGCCAGACAAGGAGAAACTCATGCAGACTTTCTTGGAGGTAGCTTGGTTTGAGGATTTTCAGGATAATCTGATCCATGTTTTTCGAAAGGTCTGCAAATGTACGTTCAGTAGTTGGGTTAAGTTGAGACTAGATCAATTGCCTCTGTATGGTGTTGGGTTAGATTGTCCATGATTGTCCTCTTTCCAATATTCCGCAAGATGAACAAATGAACTCTTGCCATGATTTGAAACATGATGCAGGGGCACCTGCGACATACATCCCACAAGCCACAAACATGGGCCAAACGGTTACAGGTTCTTCGGTGTTTTCTGTATTTTGCTCACTTGAGATGTGGTCAAAAGATTGAATTAATCCGAATTAATGTAGGTAAAACAATAATAAACAACCCATTTTGGAATGGTTTTTACCACCTATTTATGGTGATTTGGGGGATGGTTTATTATTGTTTTACCAACATTATACCGATATGCCTGGGTTCATCGGGATTTTTGCCGACCCATCAAGGATTCCCATTGCATGTGGGACTGACAGCTGCTGTCAGGCGGTGCTGCTGGCGCACGAGTATCTTCTTGGCTGCTGCCGAAACCAAGGCACCAGCGGCGGAACGAGGTCTACGAGTTTTCTCCTCGAAGTTGTGCCTGTGCCGTTACTGCCATGATGATCTATAAACCTTCCACATGTTTCTTAGCTCAAGGCAATTTGCGGGAATCAAACATGACAACCGGAGGGTATAACCACAGGTATAACCACATGTAACCAAAAATCTCATCGCTGCCTGGATTCCAGGGTTTCCGCTGGCAACCCTGCCGCACCACACTTCGTTCGACTTCGCGCTGCAGCTGCTGCCGCTGGCGACGTCGGGGACGGAGACCGCGGTGGCTTCGGCCGTGGCGCGGCGAAGTGGGCTGCGGATCTTGTACCACCTCGCTGAGGCCGTCAGGAAGTCATGGGGGAACTTCCACCATTAGACGATGGGTTTCAACCCAGCAGGGATGGGGATAGATAGCATTAGATAGCAAAGTTGGTATATGATGCTTATGACTTAATTATGACTCATGACTAGGTATATTAGTTCAGTATGGTTTTATGGTTCATAAATCCATAGAGAACGGGGTTTATAAACCAAACTTGACTGGAGGGCCCCAGCTTGAGGGAAGTGAGCAGTGTTCACCTGTTGGTGTGTTTTGACTCAGAAGTTACTAACGTGCCCTTTGTATATTGGGGATTATCACAATCCAGAAACTGGGAATCCCTATCAACCAACCAGTACCAATAGGGATGCAAAAAAAAATTGAATGCTGCCCATTTGAAGATGGGATCATTAGTGACTGGTAGCCCCCATTCAAAAAATTAGGGCTAGGGGTATATGTACGTATAATTACCTATATATATATATATACATATATATATATATATATATTGTCAGGCTTGCCCCAAGCCACAACAGGCAAATTATGGGCCACCATTTACCACCCTGGTATCTTGTTGCCAGTGGTTACTCAATTTACCACCCTGGTATCTTGTTGGGAGGAAGCCTGATTGTCTGTATAGTAATATTGCTATGAAGTATGATGAATTGGTTGAACATTTCGTGCAAAGGCACGCGAACCCAAGGCAATGATTGTAACCCACAGCTAAGATAAGTATAGCTTGATTTGTCGTTCACCCAATCAGGGAAGCCAACATGGCCAGGAAATGCCTACAGACCTACGATCCTTCCTTGCGACTGATGGGAAAGCAAGAGCCTGCGCAGTGGAGTGCCTTGCCAAATGGTTCCTATTCCCATGGGATGGGAGTGATTGTGGTAGACAGGGTGTGGGTCGAGTGGTTCAGCATTTCACGTGCTCTCAATTTTTTGAACTGGAAGCATGTTGAGTGCAGGCTGCGGCTGTTTACATGAGGACCCACTCAACCTATGATAGTAACCCTTCAGGTGACGCTTATTTAGGTACCATTTCCGGATAGCCAAGAAAGTATTGGACCTTCAACCCAAAAACAAACCATCCAACCGGGGGCGAGTGCAAGGCTGGTGAATGCTGGCATAGCTGGCAGCAAAGTGCAACGACAAGCCGTCACTTGATTTTTGTTGAGTGTGAGGGCAGTGTACAATTTGACTTATTACTTATTACATCTTATTACCATGTACGTTATATTTGCCATTGTGTACCTACCATTGGGTGATTTTGGGATAGATATACGTGGAGCATATTGGTGTTTGGGACTCACGAGGCTTTAGGTCACTGGTCATCATGCTAGCAGCTCAAGACGAGCCTACGAGGGTGCCCCCAAAAATCAAGATACTTTATGTTGATAAAGGTGCGCCAAGATCCACGGAACTCTTTCCACAAATCACAATATTTCGCTTTGTATTTGTTCCCTTAGAAACAATGGAATTCCCTTTAATAAACGGATGTGTTCCCTCTCCAAGACCATTTTTGACCCAGTGATTGCCAGCAGAGGCAGAGAAGGTGCGATCGATCTTGTGAGGTTCCACCATGAAGGTGCCAAGCTGCGAATGTTATGTGGTACATCCCCATGCTGATTCACTGGGTGTATACTGATATATATATATATATACAATATGTATATATATATATAGATATTGTTTTTGAATGATTTTGACATGAACATATCAATTTGTTTTGTTTAAAATCTATGGTTAGTGCATGTTAGTATATATACATTGTGTTTATGGAAGCCAAAGGAAAAATGTTGTTTCTGAATGAGCTGACATCCACAGAGACGGCAACGAAAACTGACGGCAGCAGGGGCTTACCGGGTCACCAGAGATTGTCCAATGTTGGCAAGGTTAAGCATGACCCGCAATGATGCTGCAGTTCTATAGTGCTCTACCACCCCATCACAAGGTATCAGCAAATGTATTGCTTGCAGGCTCTGGGAAGTACTTCTCGTATCTTCTCGTGTTGTTTTTCATTGTTGGATCATGCAGAGAGAACTTGGCAGGTGCATTCACCTGTGAGCCCTACTCAAAAATCATTCCCAGCCTTACCGAACCCTGTGCATGCAATGACTAGACATGTTGACTGGGTCCTTGAATTGACTGAGAGGCCTGTCCGGGCTATCCTCTTTGAAGATCGACAACATCCAGAAGGCAGACAATGATTGTTCCTTCATCGACCGTATCGGCTGACACATTTTAGCAGAATTTGGACATATATCTATATATATATAGATATATATATATATATATAATGATATTATAGTATGATATATCATGATATATCTGGTTTGACATGGTTTGACAATATTTGATTGGTTTTGTCACTGCAGTTTTTCTTGCAATTGCGCTGGTTTTGTCACATCATAAGGACGCAGATTGGGACTCATTTGACAGAAGCCTTGACGCGGCTGGGCTCCAAGGCACACAACATCCATCCTAGCGAGGGGTTAGTTTCAAAAGCAGGATAGAAATTCGCAGATAAACGAGCCATGCAGATCTTCGTGAAGACTCTGACGGGCAAGACCA
>BGPT01000831.1:194218-207391 GCA_003297045.1 Symbiodinium sp. clade C Y103 | reverse complement strand
GCTGGCAAGCAGCTGGAGGATGGCCGCACTCTTTCGGATTACAACATCCAGAAGGAGTCCACCCTCCACTTGGTGCTGCGCCTGCGATGATTTCTGTATATGGCTTGTTGTTTGCATGAGGAGGAATTTGAGTTCCCATGTTTCCTGTTCGAGTAGTGTCCAGTCATACTCTCAGATTTGTTTCTTTTGAGTTTTCCCCTCATGGACGTCAAGGCAGACAGCATCGGAAATGTTCGATCTTGTGCAGACACAACTTGATCGTGACTTGAACTCATGGTGACACCGACATGTGGCTTTACTTCTTAACAGTCCGACAGTGCATGCAACTTGAAATTTATCTGGCGACATCTCATAGTTCCATACCATTCGATAGATCGATGGATGTCTACTGCCAATCTCATGAAAGTCAGAAGTGCTCAGCATACTGAATACATCTGAATAATTCGGAGTCGAAACCCTAATTGTTTATTTCTCAGTGTTGCTGTGTTTAGCTGTGGCTTCATTTCGCAGTCTGGCGCCGTAATGCGCAATTTCAAATCTGCCCTTGACACGGTCTGANAGCTGTGGCTTCATTTCGCAGTCTGGCGCCGTAATGCGCAATTTCAAATCTGCCCTTGACACGGTCTGAAATGAATGTACTATCTGTATCTATCTGTCATTATCTGTCAGCAAGTTTTGATTGAAAATTGAACAAATGCCGCAGCGCAGTGCCAAGTGTTCAACATCTATTCCAAGAAGTGCAGCAACAACTTCTACCTNTATCTGTCAGCAAGTTTTGATTGAAAATTGAACAAATGCCGCAGCGCAGTGCCAAGTGTTCAACATCTATTCCAAGAAGTGCAGCAACAACTTCTACCTGCGAGCTGGAAACGATGTGTCAAGTTGGTTTGCTCGTGATCGGACAAATCTCTGCATTCAGCAGTGAATTCTTGAAGTGGACTTTTGCTCGTGCCTCACATGAAATTGTGGATTGGGCATGATTGGGCACTAGAAGCCATTCATTGTACAGAGATTCACCGCTGCAATTCCTCCTCAACATCCAACTGGTTGAGTCGAGCAAAAACGGAGTGACATCAAGAAAGCCACGATGTGGGAGACTAGTTTGATCTNGATTCACCGCTGCAATTCCTCCTCAACATCCAACTGGTTGAGTCGAGCAAAAACGGAGTGACATCAAGAAAGCCACGATGTGGGAGACTAGTTTGATCTGTTTGATCTAGTTTGTCTGCCCCAGAAGTTGGAGACACCCTAAAAGTCACCATGTGATAGTCTGCTTCTCAGGGAAAATGATGTGGATTCCCCTCCGGTAATCAAACATGACAGTGGAGCATATACCATTTATGATTTATAGATGGAGGTTTCCTAAAATGGGGGTACCCAACAATGGATGGTTTATAATGGAAAATCCTATCAAAATGGATGATTTGGGGGTACCCATATTTTAGGAAACCTCCATTTACAGATAAGTTATTTCTAATCGCCATGTTTGATTACAGGAGGGTGGCGCCTTCATATTTTGCCCATCCCCACGTGCTGCCAGGCGGGCGAAGACGAGGTTTGTCGAATCAAGGCTTAGCTGTTAGCTGAACCGAACAAGGGCGCCCAGAACCTCCTGGAACAATGAAAAGAACGTATACCCTTTGGTAATGAAACATGGCAATGGAAATTCCACCATTTATGGAGGAGGATTCTCCCATTAAAACCTCCTTTTCGGGGGATTTCCAATTGCTATGTTTGATTACCGGAGGGTAATCCCATCCCCCTGATGTCAAACACCACCTAAATGGTCCCAAATATGTGTAAATTGCACTATGCTTCTGGTGGGTGTTGAAGATTTTTTGGGGAGGGGATAAGCCATTTTGACTTTGGATTTTTGTTTGCCATTTTTTCACATGTGTTTTGCTGTTTTTCTATGTACTTGCAGGGTCTCGCTTGGTATTGAATCGATGGTATGATTAGGTGGTAAAGAGATGTATAGGGGTTCTTCATGGATGCTTTATGAAGGTTTACGGAGATCATTCAACAGACATTGTTTGTCTGGCAAAGAACTTATTCTGACTCTTACCCTATAACATTGCTAAAAGATGTGGAACACCCATGGGCCCATGGGGTACCTAGGAAAATACCAAAAGTGTGGTTTCCAGATCTATGTCAGTTTACAGGAGGGCAATCATGATGTTTGGGACTGAGGTGACACTTGAAACCACCAACCAGATGCAGAGGATGTGGTGAGTTGACCGGCTCTCACAGCAAGGAAAATGACAGTTGCAGTGAAAGGTTGCTTCTCATGCTATGTATCAATTCTTGAGAATTCTGGGTAAAGACTGATGAATACAATATAGCATTGCATTCGTTCGGTTTCTAAATAGATCGCCAACTGGTGGCTTTTGGTTGTCCATGTTGTCCCTCTTTGTGGCAGCACTTGATTTCACGCCATGCAAATCTTCGTGAAGACACTGGCTGGAGAGACAATAACGCTGGATGTAGAGACCAGTGACACTATTGACAATGTGAAGGCCAAGATTCAAGAGGAGCAAGGCATCCTGCATTTACTTGGATTTGCTGAAGATTATCTGTTTTGTTTCCGATATTTTCCCATCGGTTCACTCACCAATTGGGGAATCTACGGCATTTTTTTAATTCAACTCTAAGGTATTCCAGCTGACCAGCAGCGCTTCATTTTTGCAGGCGAAGGGATTCAGGGCAATCGAACCCTTGCGGAATGCCACATTGAGGCAAACTGCTGGATTGACATGGTGATTTGCAAACCCATAGAGATGCAAATTTATGTGCAGACCTTGACCGGCAGGACGGTGACTTTGCAAGTAAGTAGCAGTGATACAATTGAGAAGGCCATGTCACGAATGTCAGAAGGCATTCCTTTTGATCAGCAGAGAGCAGTTTTCGCAGGCAAGCTACTTGAGAATGACCGGACCCTGGAGGAGTACAACATTCAGAAAGAGTCCACCATCCACTTAGTGCTACGCATGCGGGGGCTGTAGCCACATCGAAGCGTTGGATCCGGAGCATTGGTGGAGCCTCTGTATACCTTTGACATGGTTTTGTAAATGATGACTCCATTCCCTTCAGACATGCACCTGGTGACATGTTGGGGGCGCGTTGTAGCTATATGTCCACTTCGAGAGATTCATAGAGATTCACTCAAGTTTCACAGCTGAAATGTTTGCCTCTCGGTGAAGCATTGGCCTGTAGTGGCCCAGCGAGAAACAGGTGCTGGTGGTTATTGGGGATCATAGAATTGTACAGCTCCTCTACAGGTTATGTAGATGTTTGACAACACTTTTTGAAGTTATGTTCAAATTCCATCAAAAACAATATGGTGAAAATACCTTCAGGGACCCCGAAATGAAGCGGTCCAATACCAAACCAGCGTTGTTGGCCGCAAAGGGGCCCTGAAAACGCGTGCTAAGTTTGGTATTATGATACGGATTGATAAGGACATATTAGGGGGAATGTAATGATCGGGATATAGTTGGGATATAAGTTAAGGGGTCTACTGTACTCAACAATTCTTGGCAAACTGACACTTGACTAAACTGGTGTTTTTTTGTTGTTGTCCATACGATCTCCAGAGCTTCGTTGTAGAAATAACTCGAGAACCCCACAGCACGCGGGAGCTTATCGCCAGCCACCACAGTGAACCCTATGACTGACTTCGAAGATTATTTAGTGTCGTAAACCATAGGATTCCAGACCCAAAATGAACATCACAAGTGTCAGGCTTACAACGCCACTCAAATGGGAAAGTTAGGTACGGCTGTCAACACTACCGTCAGGTGCCGATGATGCTTCTGAAGGGCGGGTAGCCGGAAGCGACCGATGATTCATTCTGTCCATGGCGGCCAAAGAGCACAAACAAACAAGTGAACCAAGGGTCCGATCTGAATCTTGGAGGGGTAGACTCCGACATTTGACCCTATTTCTTGGTTGTTGGTATTGTAAGCACAGAGGAATCTGCTTAGTCAGAGGGTAATGCATTTGCCCTTGTTATTCTTTACCATCCGGTAATCAAACATGGCAAGGGAACATCCCCCATTGTACATGATGTTCCCATTCAAACCTTCGATTGTATGTAGGAATATATAGCGAATTTCCCAGTTAGCCATGCCAGATTGGTGGAAGACAACATCCACTCACCAAGAGGTTCTCTATTGCAGTGCAAGCGGTGGACCTTGTTTGCTTTGCTTGCTATCTGGAGAAAATGGAGTTTGCAGCGATGCGTTGTGGGTGAGAGCAGCATAGCATGAGGGGATGACTAAGGCCCTGAATATTTGGTCAAATCCGAGTCCATGCTGGTGAAGATATGACTTGTTAATCATGAGAATGTGTGTCTATGATGATTTGTCTTGAAGAACCCCCAATTTTTATCATATCGTCAAAGATATGATGTCTTGTTTATCTCATATCATCTATCATGCCCAAAATTACTGGTTTAGAACCTGATTTTCCTCATTCAAATTGCAACAAAGTGGGGAACCGCCCCCTTTTTTGAGGAAACCCAGACTGTATATGACTGTATCCCCTGTCAATCTTTCCAAACTCTTTCGCAGTTTCTTGGACAGATCCTTGGAGCGCTTAGGATGGCACGTTGACTCAGCTCTTCGCATTCTTCATTGAACGATGCCGAGCTATGGTGGGCAGCCCTCAGTTCTGGTGCAGAGAAAGCAAGGCATCTCCATTTTGGGAGAATGTGGCAGTGGATGCATACCTTTAAGTACCATTTTTTGGGGGGCGAACATGAATAAATCCCAGCTATTTCGATGCGAAAGCCATTTTTTTGGGGCGAACATGAATAAATCCCAGCTATTTCGATGCGAAAGCCATTTTTTTGGGGCGAACATGAATAAATCCCAGCTATTTCGATGCGAAAACCAGGTGATTCCATGGGTTTTGAGCCATGCCCATATGGTTTATATAAACCCAATGCCATAAACCATCTCCATCCAATCTTACCATAAATATATATATATATAAATATTAGATATATCCATAAATGGTTGGTAAGAATCATCCCCGAATGGTAGGCACGACCCCCCTTGATACTGTTGATATTCAGGGGCCTTCCACATTCTCCTCACCTTAGGTGGGCTGCGTGGTGTGCTTCTCGCCCATCGGCGACAACTGGCGCACGCGCCTTCGACAGTTCCTTGGTTATGAAAGGTGTCATGAAACATGGCAGGCAATGGGAAATCCTGTTCAACGAAGGTTTTCACGCGAAAATCCACTATAATTCGAGGTTTTAAGGACCAAATCCACTAAAAATGGAGGTTCATAGCTGGGAAAATGATCCATGAAGGGAGGATTTTAGAGGAAAATCATCTAGACATGGAGGTGAAATTCAACATTTGGGTCATGTTACATCATCTTATAGGGGTATACCCAATTCCATCCTTTGGGGACGTTCCAGCAAGCCAGGAGGGATCCGGAGGGTAATATTCAACATGTTTTTTTGTTTTAGCAATACGTGTTTTAATCCACTGAAAACAAACACATAGATGGTTTCTGAGGTTTAAGATATTGAAAGAGTTCAGTGATGATGCAATTGGAAAAGTATATTTCTGATGTTGATTTACTCATATATTTACTCCCTACTAATGTTGATGTTGATTTAATGACTGTTCCATCTATTGCGGGTTGATGAGTCACCGATTCAAAGACGATTTGACCCGAGGTTTCCATCGCTGGTGAATTGCTGTACCATTGATTGGTACACAGCAGTGAGCTCAGACGTGTCGTCGCAGCTGTAATGATGTGCCAAACAGTTGCAGTTCAATGGTTGATTCAACTTGGAATATTTGGAATGCCTCGCAAAGATATAATTATGTAGTGTAGAATCAGAAACCAATCTCACCCCTTCAAGAAACATAAGAAACTGCGATTGCGTAATGTGAGAAAGAAGGCTGAGGGGCCAATGCGGTTGGGTATGGTCCATTTCGCTTGTTGTGATAGTTACAGAAAGGCAAACTAAACTGACCCCCACTACTCATAGATCATAACTGAGAAATCATAACATCAAACCAAAGGCATCAAGCCACTGGGAAGTTCTGCACAAAAGAAGATCCCAAACCATCCAAAGCCTATATCCTGGCGGAAACATTCATTTTCAAGTAAACTTCGTGTCTGTCACAAATAAAACATGTAAACCTTGTATGTTAGTGTTTCTCCCTAAAGTCGTACCAGAAAGCACACCCAAAAGGGTAGAACATGTGTCCAGGATGTTCTAGAATACAGATGATGTTTTCTCCATCATTTCCAGATGTCCAACTTGTCATCCAAATTTTGCGGCTTGCGTCATACAGTATGATCAACCATGGTTAAACCTATCATACAACGTGGGCTCCCTTGTTATGAGTTGGTTTTGAACCCCAGGAAAACTATGTGTAGATATATCTACAGCAACCTCCCATCAACAAGAAAAGATAGAGCAGTAATGTACTGAGTTATCATATTTATCCATCACTATTCTGCTAGGGCTTTATCATTTTTTTTCTGAGTTGCAATCTACCAAAAATCCTAAAATGTGGGACCCTCTATAAAGTTATAAGTTGCTTTAGAAAGCCGGTAAACTATGGTTTTATCTTCTATGAACCCAGCAGTTATTGGAGTTATGTTCACCAACTTAGTTATCAAAATCCCAGTAAATCCTAGAAAAAGAAACCATGTCCCATCACGATAACTAAGAAAATCCCAGAAAGGATCCCATTAACTATAGTTCTATCTTCCATTAAATCACCATGAAATCACCATTGAATCACCCATAAATCGCCATTCTTCTGGCTGAAGTCACCATTTTCCGAACGGGCTAAAACCGAACGGGTTTGCCTTAAGTTACCATGGCCATAACTTCCCCACCCCTGAGGCCTGGCCGCCGGATGCGCTGATGGCGGTGGCCACCAAGTTCTTGGAGTCCATTCCCGATTTGGACGCGCAGGTCCGAGAGATACGCTGTATGCAGCATGCATTGTAGTGGTCAATAGTGACCAGGAGTGGTTAGTACAGTAGATGTTAGTATTATAGTAATATTATATAGTATAGATTAGTATATAGTATGTATATAATATATAGTATATAGTAGTATAGCAGATCATCATGATGCTCTGTATAATAGTGGTTAATGGCTGTTTAATAGATGTTGCTAGTGGTTAATATTTTGGTTAACATAGTGGTGAATATAGTATAGTGATTAATGTAGTGATTAGCTGTGGTTAATAGTGGATATATAGTGTTTAATAGTACTATAGTATATGAGAGTATCGTGATTAATAATGTTTAAACTGTATCATGTAGTGCTTAGTGGATAATGGTATGTAGATGGTGGTTAATAGTGGGGAATTTTGCTTGATAGTATATAATGACACTTTTACCATCTATGCCTCGTTGCTGACATTGCCTATGAGATCCACTTTTTTGAAAGTCAAGCATTGCATGTGTTCAATGCTTGGAGATCCTTTTCCTACTGGTGCTTAGCAGGGAATGAGGGAATGACCTATAATAACCATTAATAATCATCCCAGCAACCCCCATTCCCTACTAAGCACCAGTAAGTTTTTTGTACAAATTGCATGAGCCGGATCAATTTTCATATGCGTCATGGTCAAAAGTTGGATGAGCGATTCCCATTAATTTGGGGATGGTCAACCATATAGCCATCATGTTAGGACGCCTATACAAAGCCCATCATACAGCTCTCATGTACCAATCATATATCCATATGTATATCCATACATATACCAATGAATTTACAACACACACACACATATATATACAAATATATACGTGCACCCATACATATATACCTATATATATATATACATATGTTTTTTTTCTTTAAAAAAAACTAATACCCATAGATGTACGGGTATATAATACCCATATATATATATATAATACCCATATATATATATAATACCCATACATATGATATACATATACTCATGTACATATACATATACCCATATATAATAGCCATATACATATATATACCATACCCAATTCCATGTGTATATATACATATATATACATATACACCCATACATATGCCCATACAGATATAGCCATACATAAATGTGTCCCCATATGGCGACTCCCAGCAGATGTCTCAGTTGTGGTGACACTGCCTTGACCAGGTGCGACAGAACTGTGTCGAGATGTGTCAGTCTCGTGGCTCAGGACTCTGTTGTGAACTCGGGGCCCATGGATAGAATGATTAGATCAGTGGATGGTTGGTACCCTTTGGTAAACAGCCACATGTTTCTATGGAAAATCACCATGTCTAACGGGAAAATAAACTATTTCTATGGCCATTTTCAGTAGCTATATGTTAAATTACCAGAGGGTAACAGTGGTTAACAGTGGTTAATGGTGGTTATGATATGTTGTTATACTAGTGGCTCATAGTGGCTACAATCCCATCCCCTGTGAACATATTTTATAAACATCCCAGCTGCTTGGTGTAAATCCCCTACCAAACCATGGTTATGGGGGGTGTTAAAAATAGGAGAAAGGGATTCTGTGCGGACGGATCTATATCTATGATGTGGGTGTATTAACCTCCAAACATCCCAGTGGTGTGACAACCAGGGTGCCATGGCTGCTGCGGTTGCCAGTTGCTGGGCGCTTTAAACCCCCATCTAGACCATCTACATCAAGTAGGTACATCATGGCTCATCATGGTTCATCATGGTTCATCATGTTTTCATGTTGTTGGATTAAGATTGATTAGGGGGATACTACCAAAAGAAAATCGATCTGATAATCTTGGCCTGTGAAGTCAAATTAATGACCCAGATATCTTCCACTTGAGGAAACCAAGGAGCTTTTCCAGCTTCAGTGCCCAGTTAAAGGGTCCCAAATTGGTTACCCTCCGGTAAAGGTGGCAGGATGGAAAATCGTTTGTAAATGCAGGTTTGAACAGGAAACTCATTTAAGTAAAGGGTGGATTTTCCAGCTAACCACGTTTGATTACCAGAGGGTATATCATTGCATATCCCATAAACCATTAGCCCAATATCAATTAACCATGATTAATACCGCAAATCAACCCAACATTGAATTTCTTTCTTTTCCGCCTGTCCACTGAGGTATTTCCACTCAGAGACGAAAAAGTTGGCTCGTCGCTTCGAAGATGAGTTGAAACGCTTGGCTCTCGAGTCCTGGAGTTCTGGAAGTGTATGGAGTTTGTCTGAAAATATGGTACCATCAAAATGCCATGGTTTATGATCATGTTCATTATTGTCCATAGCTATTTGGGAGCCATATCCCATTTTTAGATATTTTTAGACAAATCCTTACAGGGTTTGGAATCCTCAGGTCTTTTTCAACAGTTCTGTTTGGATTCTTTGATAGAGAGACGTGTCGGAATAAATGCACTGAAGAATTACATTGTTTGACCCGAAACACTACTCGTCAGGACTTATGAAAAATGGATAAACATGTGCTAAGAAATGGAGATTTACGGAGATGTCATTTCGAAACATGTGGATGACCCAAGACTTCACATGACCAAGTGAGAGAAACGACACTTAAACCAATTCTGCAGCCAGTTCTTCTCCCAGAAATTAAGGCATTTACTACTCCACGCCCACATCCTTTTTGGAACTGATTCAAACCTTCAAGGTGCGGATCCTGGATCCAGAGTAGATGGGATCTGAGGTTGACAACTGGAATAGATCTGGAATAGATGGATGATAATGGATGTTAAAAAGGAGAAATCATCCAGATATGTCGTGGCTAGGACCTGTTTCAGGTGAACTACTTATTTTGATTTATCAATGATTTTCATATTACATTTACTATGATCAAGAAATTCCATGTATTAATCCATTCATGGTGGCCATGTATCCATCCATTCTTCATACCATTATTTTCATATTCTGGGATTCCAGATCCCATCACTAAAGGTTGGTAAGAGCTAGGCATTTGAAATTTGGTTGGACTACTGTTGGATGAATACTCAAGATCGCAAGACCATGCAGATTTACGGCGGTTGTGGGATGTTGTGGGTAGCATTTTGTTTGACAGACGTGGAGAAGTTGATATGGATATAGCTTAATAGGGGAATAATGCTCAAGACTCAAGATACACCATTTACACACTCCCCCAAATAAACATACCCTGAGGATCCATGTAAGCATTATATGCATACATTGAAATGTAATCAAAATTTGGCTACGGAGCCCATGTCATCAAATTTTGACTACGGAGCACAACAGGTTCTCGGATTCCATAGAAGAGTCTCGAGAATCACTCGAAATTCTATGAATTTGTCGGAAATGTCTCGAACTTTACGGGAATCCAACACATTGGATGTTGGATCTCACCAGACCCAGCTCTAAATTCCACACAACTAGCAAATCATGATGTAGATAGTATACATTACATTAGTATACCAAATACCAAATTGTGTATATATGTATATATATATATATATACCGAGATGCCCGCACAGAATTGTGTAAAAAACAACGCCCCTGTAGAATGGATCTACGGGACTTTGGAAACATCGTTGCATGCTGCTTTATGCTGCTTTCTTTATTTTCAGAGGATGTCCTGGCATCATCCTTGCAATGAGCAGTGCGGAGGTTTCCAGCCCTTCTGTCCAAATAGCAACCAGCAAAAGGGAAAAAGAAAGCGATGATTGCTATTCAGAAAACAATCGGGACTTGCGTGTGAAAAGGAAAACAAAAAAAACACGAAAATATCACAACTTCGCACCTCAAGCCAGTTGGGATGTGCAATTGTATGGAAATCTTGTTGTTTTTTGTTCCTCGCCGTTTCACGGTTTGAAGTCTGTTTCTTGGCCTTGGCCACCTGCCTTTCATGAGCAAGGGGATATCAGAAGTCAAACAGACCTAAGGTAGAGTGCAGGGTTTGCTCTTGGGACTGGACTTCTGTGCAGGAACAATGTGAAAAAGTATTAAGAAATGTAACATTTTTGCTGGAGAAGTCTTGCGCCTTCGTAAGAATGAATGATTAAAGTGTGTGAATGGCATAGGTCAGAGCAACAAGTCTTGTCAGTTCCCCGCCAATGTGTAGTAAAAGGATTGCTAAAATATGTTGAAATGATGAATTCCGAAGTTTCAAGCCAAGAATACTACACTTTGTGGCACATTTGCAAGGTGTTCCATCCATTAGGCTTGAGGAATAATGCTTTGTCATGGTGCTTGTTCTGCTTTTCAAGCTGGCATTTGCCTTGCTGATTTTTTTTGGCTTGACTCTTACCTTTCCTCAACTATCTCCTTTTTCTGCCACAAAAGGCAGGTTGAAAGAAAACATCCCGGGTTTCCATGCATTGTTTCTTTTTTAGCCCATGCTTGGGCACACATCCAACCAAATATGCCTCCCTCTCCTTTCATTCCGTATGATATGATACTGCAGTTTCTAGAGCCCTCAAGCGTCCAGTTTTCCTTAAAAATTGTGTTTGTACTAGCAAATAATACCAAAAAAAAGTGACATCTACAGAAAACAAAAAGTCCGCCACTGAAGTTAGATAGGTAGGCAAATCCGTAGCAGGCACGAAGGAAATATTTGCAATGGCGTCATACTTTGGGCATACCACATCAATGCCCGTCCATAGTGCAAGGATAGATAGACATATGCACGGAAAAACTAAAACAAAACATTTCATCACTATTTTAATACCGTGCATTGTGATTCCTCTTGTTTCATTAGCAAGCAAATACCACATCAAGAAATAGAAAACGAACGAGTTCCCACAACATCCTGTGCCCCTTTATCTAAGAAAAACTTACTACGCATACCCGCCTGTGCGTACTTAGATGTATATATTTAGATTGACTTCGGGATGATTCCGGAATTCAGGGAGGAATTGCTCAGTTGACTATTTAAGCTGCAAACATACATAGTTTTATATAAATCAATTTAAAACCTGCGTAAGATTGATTTCCAAATACATCCAAATACGAACCTTCCAGATCAGTAATTGTTGCCTCTCAGGAACATTTTGACACATATTCAATACATACAGTTGCAGTACCATGCACGTCGATGTGTTTAGCTTGCCCGCATGATCCCCAGTCTCGAATCAAAAAGTCTCGAATGTCAAGACGTTTCATGAACTTCTGGTCTCGAATCTGGAGCCTCGAATGTCTCGAATTTCTATGGATTTGAATGTACTTGATTTTTGAGTACGGATATAGTTTAATAGCCAATGTTCAAAATAACAGCTACGAAGCTGAATGTAGTCATATAGTGAGTACATTGGAGCCTCTGGGATAGACCCTGCCAAATAGGGGGGGGTGGAAGATTACTTTCGACTAAAACAATGTCTATTGTCAGGGTCAATGTGAATTTACTGGAGGGTAATTCACGGGATTTTCTATTAGGTGATTGGGGGTTACAGGGTAGATCTACCCCACGCAGCCTCCGACCCTGGATTTGTTCGCGGGGGTTGGGATCACTGCTCCAGTCGCTGCTGGCGGACAAGCGCGACTCCATCAGTAGCTTGAAGTCGAAATATGAGGCGCGGCAGTTTTCAGCAGATCTTTGCTTCTGATCCCATTTTTGAGCCATGAGGAAAGACGGATAGTTTTCAATTACCCTCTGATTATTTAACATAGCCATGGGAAATCCCATATAAATGGAGGTTTCAATGGGAAAATCATCGAAAATTAGCCATTCAGCCATTTTCCATGGCTATGTTAAATAACCAGAGGGTACATAATTATGGTTATAAACCTAACAACAATGGGAAGAATATCTAATTAACAGTTTGAAAACATATTAATTAATTGATTCATTGTTGATTGGGGAGTACAGGGGATCCGGTGCTTAACCAACCAGTATAATGGGATGGGATAGGGGGATTTTTAATGGCTCATGTGGTGTTTGTCTGAAAATTAGTTCTCATATGTTCTCATATATAATCTAGCCCAAAATCCGATAGTCAGCTTATTAATCCTTTCCCCCTAATACTAAACCTCCCCCCCCCTTAGTAATAAACACCTCAGGTGGTTTTTATTATTAGGGGGGTATTTATTATTAGGGGGACCCTAATACTAAATTTCGGACCTTATTACTAAAAACGATTTTTCTTGATTTCAAAATCAATTAAATTCCAATTTAAAACGCAATTAATACGTTGCAAAAAATTGGATTTCGAAGCGGATCGCTAATAGTAAGCGCCGGACCTTA
>BGPT01000831.1:136041-185945 GCA_003297045.1 Symbiodinium sp. clade C Y103 | reverse complement strand
ATTGCTCCAATCCCAACTGCGCAATGTGTGTGGATGCGTGTGAGAGAAAAAACTTGACATGCAAACCTGGGTCAAACATATAACCGAAACGTCACCCCACAAACACGTTAATTGTCGGTGATTTTATGGTTTTCAGGAACAGGATTTTAGAACCCCATCCTGCGTACAGTTCGGGGTTCTAATCTGCTCCCCGTTGAGGNTGTCAAAACCCTGGGTTTTTTAAGGTAATACCATTCTAGAACCCAGATTTGGGGTTCTAAAATGAAAGACAAGGGGGTCTGCTTGACCTTGACGGTATGAAAATCCACTATTTCTATTATTTCTATGGGCCATTTTCGTAAGTGACTCAAGTGACCTCAAGGGGGGTTCATGGTCAAAATATAGCAGCTGGTGGGATTTGGTAGACCTGGTGATGTATCAACTGATTGGTGAAAATCTGGTAAAATCGCAGGTGCACTTGTGGATGTGGTCTTGGGGCTCCACATGCCACGCCACGCTGCAAGATCTGCAAGGTGAAGCCGGTGAGGGTCAAGGATGAGAGTGGCAAGATGGCGAGGATTCTCAGCTGGGGGGTGGGTAAACAATCCGATTGACAGCCTGTAGACCCAGGAATGTGTGGGCAAAAAAGATCCTACAAGATCCTAAAATGATCTAAAATGTTTGTATGATGTTATCCAGTGGGTAAGCTAAGGGTCTAGGTCCAGGTAGACTCTTCAGATGGTTCAAGACGTGTGATCACTTCGCTGGAAAATGATGGTCACTGCAGTTGGATGTCATATGACCCAGGGTTCAACTGTAGCTGTCCCTTTCTGCAGGGATGGTGACTCCAACCTTTTACAAATGCCACTACACCCACATACACCCGCTGGATCTTTAAGGACCCTAAGCCCACGACATGGGTTTCTGCTGCTGAGTGGATTGCCCATTGAGGTGGATGATTTCTGGCCAGCAGCTGTCAAGATGATTTCAGACATGGGTTTCCTTCAATCTTTGCCTCTTGGCTGGTCGAAATGCAGAAGCATTTCAAAGGCTCCAAGTGATGCTACATTGGTTTTATAATGTTATATTCTGATATATTTTGCACATAGAATTGATGGTATTTCAGATTCTTGTTGATTGGTTCTCATCGTTTAGATCTTTCGAAGATGTTGGAAGTTCAATTAAGTTCATGTTTTTGTTTGTCCATGTCCATTGAAGTTCAATGATGATGAAACACTCCCAAACCTGTGGTTGGCGCTACCGAAATCTGGGAAGGGATGAAGAGTGGATCTCAAAAATATGACCGAGGGCTGGATGGGTGGTTTCCCATGGTTTCCCAATGTACCGATCATCTACTGATGAAATGAAATTGTACACCTCAACGAGGATGAGCTACCATTGAACAGCAGTGATGTGGTAAACCCAAGAATAGTTCCTAAAAATATCCGACATATTTTTGGAAATCAGTAGTTGATTGTTGGGTTTACCACAGGAGTCCATTTGTGAGTCCGGGACTGAAAATAAGATATGGACCCAGTCTGCTAATGGCCTAAGGGCCTGGCCTCCTAAGTCACCAAGGCAGACCTTTGACAAGGATAACATCCCTCCTGTCCTGCCGACAAGTTTCCGCGCTACCTGTGCACTTGTGTGTCTCATTCCATAACGATGCTGATGGAACTATGTTTGTCTATATTTCAACTGGGGATTTGCCATGAATTGGCCACATTATGTGGTCAATGCTTGGATGATTTCCAACGATTCCTGAGCCAGGCCACCATCAAAAAGATCGCAGAATACACCGTGAAAGAAGACTTCCAGCCCGACCGCGCCCGGAGCCAAAGATGCCAAAGTTTTTTCAAATCTCTGCAAATACAACAAGTTCTTCAGGAGACTTTATTTTTAAGATATGTTTTGATCAGAAAAACATGAGAAAACCATAGATCATCATAGATCTGTCGGTCTATCAAAAGTGAATATTAGGACTCCCCAGATGAGATCCGGACCTCCACAGGATGTTGTCCTTGAGGTCCAAAAATCCTCGACTGCAGCTTGGGGTGGCCTGTCCTGTGCTGCTTCACCAGAGGGTCTAATGGTATTGTAGGATTTATAGGGATGGGATGAGAAGCCAAAAGACATACCATGTTGAGTTGGAGAATTTGTGTCATTGGATTGGTCAATGGGAAAATTTACAGGAAAGCCCCATATTTCATAGGAAAATCCATAGTTTCCTGTAATTTTTCCCATTAACCAATCCAGTGATTGTGGAGACAATGTCACGAGTTGGTCTATTTTTTGAGCTTGATCAAGTTGGATCCTTTCCAAAAAGCAACCCCTGTAACAAGGGAAAGGATATCTTGAGATAGCTTTGGCAAACCACTGATAGATGATTTATCGATAAGACTGGTGATTTTCCATAGCTATACCCTCTGGTTATTTTAACATAGCCATGGAAAACATTGGAAAACCACCTTTTATGATAGGTAAATCAAATCACTATAAGTCATCTGTAAATGGGCCATTTTCCATAGCTATGTTAAATTCCCAGAGGCTAAAAATCGATGTTTTTGAGATCTCTAACTGGGGGTTACGGATCTAGAGATCACCTTGACCGATGATGCCAGGTTTGTGCATGTGGGTACGTGCCATGGAGACCTATGACCGCGTAGCCAAGGCAACGGCCTGCTGGCACAGATTCCGATCTCAGGGACCTGCCGGAAGTTGGGGCTTTGAAACATAAACATATAATAACATATAATCAAGCAACAGTTGAATACATTTGTCAAACCACAAAGTCCAGGACCCCAAGATTTTTTTTTTATCTGTGCCATTTCTGACACGGTCAATTCTTTCTTTGCCCTTTCACGCACACACACACAATAATCCAGGATGTATCAACATAATCATTCTCGAGTAAACAGGTCTAACATGGTCTAATATGGGTCTAACATGGTCTACTATGGTCTAACATGGTGATATTTTTGTTTCATCCTCTGCAGGTGGTGGCACCGAAGAAGGAAAGTCTGGCCGAAGCTGAAGCTGCCTATCAAGGACGACCGTTGCCGGGTGGGTAGAACGGATGTCGAGAAGTCAGATGAACCATCATGGGGCCACACAAAATGCAAAAATTGGCTCAAAAAAAGGCCACAAGCATCAAACTAATTGCAGAACTGGCATAACATACCTTTTTTTTTGTTCTTTGTGATTTGCTGGGTAAACTGAGGGTCAGGTATTGACTGAAGCCGCCTCCATCGGATTGATCAACGCAGGAGTCATGGAAAAGCTTAAAGAGAAGCGTCTTGGAATCCCAGTACCGACATGTTGTCTCTACAAAGGGGCATCAAAATCTGATGGTTCATCATCATTTTTCCCATTTCTAAATGGTGATTAAGTCACTAGTGGTTACTGAAGGAAGATATCGGGGATTTTCCGCCATGTTGGATTACCGGGCCGGGTACACTTCGATCTCAATGCGGGCTAAGGTGCCGAATTGCAAAAGGTCCTGGACGAGCTTTCAGCGTTGAATGAAAAGTTGGCATCACTCAGGTCCTAACGGCGACTGGGTGGAACGATGATTTTGGTCGGTAAAGTAGTGCCCTTTTCGGATTCCGAAAAGGCAGAATGTGACTCCGATATCCAGCTAAAGAGTAGCTTGTTTGGTAGAGTCTCTACCCAGGTGAGCATCACTGTCCAGAACCATCCACCAACACACCCTGCGAACATTTGAGTATGTGTCAAATCTGAAATTGTTAGCTTAATAATGCCCAACATGACTGCAGGTACCGCCGCATGGAACTGGGTAGTATGGGATGAGTGCTATTGCACATTGCACAAAGCTGATCTGGAGAATGTGTGTGTGTGTGTGTAAGCCTTGAATGAGTTTTAGGGAAGAAATGTTCACAGTGACAACCACACCCTGCAGGGACTGTTCAGGGATTGTTCACTTCCTGTCAGATTGTAGCAGCTCCTTCCCACGTCTATGTGCAGTACTGATTGGTGGTTCAAGACATATTCGATGTTCTGTTCTACTTACTATGGATATTTATGGATATTTTGAGATGATTGGGGCCAAAATTGATCGGCGCAACCAATGGCTTAGGGTTCCACACCAGGCAGGTCGTTTGTGTCGGATAGAACCAGGCAGGAGCAGGACAACCTCACCATGGAAGTTGACCTCTGCCAGAAGAAGTTGGAGCGTGTCGGATGGCCCAGTTTGCTGATCATCCATGCAGCATCCAGCAAGTCGCTGCGGAATTCCTGGGTTTTTGCTTGGACTATGTTACTCCCATGTTTCTACCATTGTCCTGCATTTCAACTTTTTTGTTGATCCATTTTAAGAGACCCAAAGCCATCAAAAGTGGTGCCCCCCTGGTGATAGATGTTGTGCGTAAATATCCGTATTCATCACAAAAAACTCGAGTAATTATATCATTCTACATTCACAAATTTTACTGCCCAACAGTTAACCCACTCAAGACGTCCTAAAATCTATCATAAATATGACCCAAAACAAAATCCCATGATATTATTATCCTAAATCCAGCTTTTCACTATCATCAATAACACACAAATATCACCAATGTGCCCCTGATTTTTGCTGCTGAAACCATTGTTAGCCATTACTGTAGTTAACGATCGTTAACCATTAGTCAATCACTACATAACTATCAACTATTAACCATCGTAGCTAATCGTTAACCATTATTTTCACCATGATTAACAACTATTACCGATGAATAAGTGTTGTTCGTCATCTAGTCAACCACCATCAAAACCATCAACCATGAATCATTACAGCAACCATTTACCATTCCTACCCATTGTTGGTCCTTGTTCACCACGGTATTTCTCCACGGTGACATCAAACCGAGGCCGAGACGCTGATCACCAGCTTGGGCGGCGAAAAGACACGCTGGACGCAGAATGCCATTGACCTGGCCGTCTCATGGCTGGAACGGAGGGGATTTTGTGGAACCCCTCTGGTACTTTAACATAGCTATTGAAAATGGCCATTTATAGTGGATTTCCCCTTAAATAGCATGGTGATTTCCCATGGTTATGTAAACGTTTACCAGAGGGAAATGGCCATGAAATCCTCGGGAAAAATGGCCATGAAGATAATGGGCCTGGTTTTTCGAGAATATTGGGGGGTAGTTTTTTGTGACGTTCGAAAAAAGTCTGAAAGTCACCATGGAAGCTGTTGAAAGATGGGGATTTCAACCATTGAAACACCATGAAACTTGCTGTTTGACCAGCAAAGATGAGGATTTCACTATGATTTCAGCAGAGAATTTGGTGATTCACCATGATTTAAGCATGAAACATGAGGATTGAGCCATGAAAATTGGAGGATATCAGGATTCAACCGTGAAACACTGGGGGTGATTTCAGCATGAAACATTGAGATTCCATGGACATCAGATTTGAGCGGTAAGGAATGGGGAGAGATAACCAGCAAGAATGTGGATACGCTATGATATAGCCCGGAAATACTGACTGCTGAATGGGCGATACCAGGCTATACCTACAGTATTGAATAGTGGACAATCATCGGGCCACCCATTGAATGGGGATGCCATCGGTCCAGATTTACTGAAGGTGATACTGAATTATTATTTACTGTTGTCGGTATTGTCATCATCATTATTACTGTTATCGTTACTATGATCATCATTATTATTATCATCATTATTACTATTATTCATGTTTGTCGTTATTGCTATTTTTATATACATAGTGTTTTGAATGGTGTCCCATGTGGTAATTCTCTGTCATTTGGGCATTCTCCTGGGAAATGTCTATGTTTTGCCAAGGGGGGCATGATGGGCTTAATTAGGGAGGGACTCGAAGGGTTGAGAGTCCCCTCTAGAAGATTGGCAGTGCTTTGAGCTTCGACAGGAGACACAAATTTGAGAAATAGAACCTGGTGCCAATTTAGGGGTTTCCTAAAACAGGGGTACCCCTAACTCATCCATTTCAATGGGATGTTCCCTTTGAAACCATCATTTGGGGGTACCCCCATTTATGGAAACCCCCAGGATGCAGGATCTAACCATCCTGGGGCCACGGGGATTGCATCCTGAGGCTGACTATGTGAACCTTACGGGTGATGTGAGCTTAGCCTGTTGCGGAGACGGGCGTTGTCCATGCGTTGTCCTGAAAAGATGTGTGTGGCATATCTTTGGGTCACTCGATCTTGCGTTTTTTCACTGAAATCGCCACAGAATCAAACACTTTCTGGAACTCTGGAATTTTGATTGGAATTGTGATTTGGGCCATCTCTTGCCTTGCAGAGCCAAGGCTTTGGATAGCTTTGCCTCATTCGTGCATAGACAAGTCAGACTTAAGTGAGCAAAACATGTGGGCCTTCGAATTCGAACGCACACACTCCAGTCTCTTCCTAAGCAATTGACCATTATCATCAATCATTATAGTCATTATCAACCATTATTAATCACTATTAGGCCGCTATGTTAACCAGTATGAACCACGTTTTATTGGTCGATGGCCATTACCCAGCGCGATGCCGTGCCAGGTCATTGTTGCGAGTGGTTTGATCGCCTACCTGGGTGCCTTCACTCCAGACTTCCGAGAGAGTGCTGTGAAGCCTGCCTCTCAGAGCATGACAAATACTTGGGGAGTGAATCTCAAAATTGGGGTAGCAACAAATGATTGGGATGGTGAAGACATGTGAATACCAAAACCTAGACTTGAATTATCTTAAATTTGTGTTCCCCCCCAGGTCTATAATTTTGACATATTTTGACGAAGCTCCCATAATTGCATCATGGGAAAATTGACGAAACATCGACTCATGGAGGCTTCTTCAGTCATGGGGGATCCCCAGTCGTCACCATGGTTGTTTCAATACTAAGTCATGGTTATCCATGACTTGGATGAGTTGGGGTACTATTTCAGGGAACCGTCAAACTTGAAGTTGTTCCATAGAATCGCAGCAGGAAGTTAGATGATTTCGACTTGATGTTCCTCGCCGTTTCCAGCTATATCTATATATATAAACATAATGAAGTGTTGAATCGCATTGGATTTTTGACTGAACATCACCATCATCATCATCATCATCATCATCATCATCATCACCACCATTTTCCCATCTTCTCCAAGATATCCTCCCATATTCAAATAGCAACAGCCCTACGCTGCAGGGCCTGGGCGGAGGAGTCCCTGCAGCGCCAGATCCCCGGCTCCGAGAAGTTCTCCTTGGAGCGGTGCCTGGGAGAACCCGTCAAGGCCCTGGGATGCTCCGATTTGGGGATCTGGGGCCAGATTTTCGCCAGGGGAAAATGGTGGAAAAAATGAAGGTAGACTTCAGGAATTGCTGGAGATGGAAATGAGAGTAGGGTATTATAGAGATGTGACAAAAGCTTGAGTAATTCTATGTTTTTTTCCAAAAAATATCAAACAATGGGATGTATTGTGTAGATGTGATGAAACCTTCCCAGAAGTATCACAAAGGTAATGGTGCTTCATTTTCACCTGACAATTGTCTTTTTAGATGTTTTCAGGGGTTTGTTACTGACTAGAACTTTCCCAGGTGTTGTAGAGATCTGCTGTTATCAGATTCTGAATTCTGCAGGTCCTATTTGACCCGTGAAACTGCCACAAACTGCCAGTTCTTAATGTGTTGGTTCGGACTGGTGGATCATGTTCACTGCAACAACTGCGCGCGTCGCAGCGTTTGTGGTATAGCAATCCCCAAAAAAGAATCAAACAGATAGACTTGGGGTAGTAGAAACCTACCAAGGAAAAAAACAGAATTGCGTTTATATCTTGGGGTTACTAGAAAAATACTATTATGTCTATAAATTCAGAAGATATAGCATGTTAATTCCTGTTCTTTGTAAATGGACTGACTCAGAAGTGTCGGAACTTTGACAGGTGAGAGCTTGGGTGGTGGCCGGACTGCCGAACGACTCTTTCAGCATTGAGAATGGCATCATCATGGACAAGGCGTCATTTGGGACTGAAAATAGTGGATTTAACCTCAATTGATTGCCATTTCAGTAGTGAAAATGATGAACCAGCAAATCTTGGGTCATCCCATTTTTGGAGAAGGCTTCATCGACGCCTTTTTTTCCGGTGAACGGTGCCGGTTCTTGGATCCTTATGGCTTGTTGCAATTTGCTACTGACACATCTGGGGATGAACATCCAATGAATCCCAGCGATGACTTGGGGTGAAGGTACCAGGGTTTTGACGAAAATAGCCATCTAAAGAAATCGTCAAGACAGATTCAGTGTGCAAAATTCAATGTCGGACTGCGACACAAGTGAACTGTTCTGGGATATAGCTATGGATAGGTCACGCTATGTCACGGTACCATGGTGCATGGAGTGATTCCTGCCAGGCAAGACGGTGCCATGCTCAGTATGGCTCAGTGCAATGGGTTGACGATTCTGACCACATTTTTTGACGGATGCTGGGCACCTAGTTTGCCACCCATTTGAAATATATGTACTTATTTCATTTTATTTCTTGAGAAATCTATAGAATATGAAGTGTTGCAAAAACAGGTTCGTATCAGCATTATTTATCATCATTATATATCGATATACATATATTATAATGTATAAATATCATATATTTTCCATATAGATATATATATATAGATATCAACCGTTTCTTTCCATGCTGGGAAGAGTTTCCCTTCCCATTCCCTCACTTTTTTCTGTGCTTTCCTTTCCGCCCACCCAGGTGGCCTTTATGTATCGACCCTCAGGGACAAGCCAACCGGTGGATCAAAAGGTGCCAACTGGGTAGAATGGGATGGGGGAATTCTATTGAATTCATGTTGCGTTTGTGGGAAAAGTCACATATTAGTTGCTATGAGTGTTTTTTAGTTCTTATTAGTTGTTGTTTTAGTGGTTTTTGTTTCTTTGGAGATGTAATATGTTGAAGTTACTGGACTGTAGCGTGGAATTTCAGTTGGACCCCCTGATTCGACCTGTTTTTTTGGGAACAGGATGTGGTTCTATTTGTAGTTTCCATCACAACATGTTCTCAAAAAGATCCAACATAGATCCAAGTCACTCGTACCCTCTGGTAAACCAACTATTGAAAATTGAAAATGGCCATTTCTGGTGGATTTACCTTCTAAAAATGGTGATGTTCCATAGTGATGTTAGTTTACCAGAGGGTATATGATGTTTCCAAACTTCCAGAATTGGATTGACAAATTGACGGTTGACACCTCCAACATGGAGGTTTCCTGCGTCATCCCAAATCATCCAAGTCATGGATGACCATGACTTTGTATTGAAACCAACGGTGACTTGGGGATTCCCGGGATTCCCCTTTTCAGTATGTATATATGTTGTATCACCACTGTATCTCCCTTTAATGGTTTGTTATATACCATTGAAATCCATTAACTATAGATTATTACATCCATTTGAAACCAACATTGGATTAATTAATCATATATATATATATATCAGTGTATATCTATAGTGTTATAACTAGATAGCTATTCAAAATCGAATAGCTATAGATATAACATCCAATGACATAGGTAACCAATGGTGTGCCCAGCGGGAAAAGGACTCGCATCCAGGATGGGGCAGCCGCTGCAGCTCGTTGTGGCGAAGTTTACAGATGGCGACTATCTGAAGCGCTTGGAAGGTCTGGCAAGTTGTTTCGATGTTGTGACTCAATGGATTCTTCAAAAATGGCAGATTTCGTATCGAAAATGGTGGGTTTATTGGGTTTAATCACTAAAAATGCTGGTGTAAGTAGTAAACATAGGAGAAATCATGGGGATCTAGACATGGAATTTTGATGGATTTCATACTGCAATTAATGGATTGGTTTCAAGACAATCTACAGGAAACCTTTTTTTTAATCTCCAAATTAGTTACGATTATTTGGTAGGGTAAAACTTCCCATCATCCAATTCTGTGATTGTTGACCCTCAAGGTTCTCAGAGGAACGGGCCAAAAGTAGCTCCATAGATTGGTGTATGTGGCTACTTTGGGCATTGTTTGGCCATTGGGAAAAGAGTGAACGTGTCCCCATTGTTGGGTGGTGAATCTCGCCATCAATGCCACATTTCCCTCTGTTGAGCCCTCATGGGTGGTGGAGAGCTGCAAACTTCAGAAGTGACCGCTGACGAACGACTTGTCCCTGGTAGAGACTCGATAGGTGAGTTGCTATCCGCTGGTAGGATAGGTTTTTACCATCTGGTAAAATAACAGTTTGCTATGGAAAATCACAATTTTTAGTGGGAAAATCCACTATAAATGGCCATTTTCGTTAAATTACCAGAGGGTATATGTTTTTATCCTGTTTGAAATCGGAGTCTCTCTAAAGGACACATCCAAGATCATCCAAGTACCTGAGGGAGTACTTGGGCTATGACTCGGTATGACACATCCAAATATTTCGGGTGCTAAGATGTGTTAAGTCCACTCTGAAGTATTTGGATCCAAAGCCAGAAGTTCACCACTGTCACCACTGTAGGTTGCATCCAGTTTGGCAACCCCATGCTGATCGAAAATGTCCAAGAGGATGCTGGGATGGAAGGGCGAATGGTGCCCCAGCGATTCATCGCAAAGTTGGTGAACATAACTCCAATCTCACTTGGGTCGGTTTATAGTAGATATATCAAACATTATCGAACTACTAAATGGTATAGGTATTATAACCAACAAACATCACTGAGGGGGCACCAGCTTGTGGGCAAAATTGATCTGCCCCACATCGGTTTGGGTCGGATTCTGTTGCACATTTACCTACAATAAGTCATCATAAGTTCATATAATTTCATATAATTTCTATACATATCTGGTGGCTGGTTTCAGGCATTGTTAGTAATTTCTTCAACCCTATGGCTGGGATGATAATCCCAGCTGATGAGCATCTTCTTCAGGGTTGAAATGACCAACTAGCTGCCATATACCCTTTTCAAGCCATTGACTCCACCATAGAATATCAGATGGACCTGAACTGACCAAAAAAGTCTGAAGATGTCTAAATTCCATAATATCTATGATATTGACACATATTTACGAGATACCATAGGTCAGCTAACATGATAGGAAACTATGGAATAGTAGTAGTGTTTGGAATACTATTTTTTTATTGTCAACCTTTATACATATTTGATGTTCGATATTTCAACCATTTTATACTACCCTATGACATGATTTGGTGGCTGATTTCTTCTCGAAGGATGTATTTGGATCAGCGCTAGTATTACAACTCATAATTTCAACCATATGGGATTGAACCATTTTTGTTCCGATTCCAAAAATGATATTTCTAAGTTTCCATTCAACTTCACCAGGGTGTTTCCCATTCTCGAACCATGTCCGCCAGTTTTTGGGGGACCGGCTTGTGATTTCTGCCAGGAGACGGATCCTGCGGTGGAACCAGTTCTCCTTCGTCAGACCTTCAAGAAGGGCAGTGCGTGGCCTGGCCGATTTTGGTGGGCACCATGAAAAATGGGGGCTGAAGCGGCTGAAGCTGGTCGTTTCAAAGGTAAATCAAGGATAATCAAGGTAATATTAGTAATACCGTATATTTAATGATATTTACATGGATTAGATATGATTACTGAGTATCACAGTATCACACATTATTTATGAAACTATCCAGACCTCCAGGTACAGGTACCTCGAAAATTGTGGTAATACCGATACCAATTATTTCGGGACTTGTGTCCATTTGTGTGACTACTTGGAGGGTCGCAGTTCTCCCCAGGATCATGATCCGCTTGGGCGAGGTGGGGTCATGATGGGATGGGTGTGGATCAAACTTTTTGCCGAAAAATCTGCTGGAAGTGCTCGAACATGCTCGAACCAAAAGGGAAAAGAGATGGATTTGCGGGATTAGTCACTCATTGTATGCTTGGAGATGCAGAAACCTTTTCTTAAACTGGAACTCTTGCGTCGCGATGCAGCCGCGCCATTGGGCCATGCATCGCCAGTCGACCATCGAATGGGCCAAGAGCTTCAAGTTCTACCTGACCACGAAGTTGAGAAATCCGCATTACCTGCCAGAGGCAACCTGGGCATTGGGCGCCATCTTGGGTGGCAACTGGGTGATGACCATATCAATGACCCCTGACTGTTACTGTCCCCCAGACCAGAAGATGCTGACTTTCGGTGCGCCAGGTAGCAGTGAAGGTGACCCTGTTGAACTTCATGATCACTCAGGTGGGGCTGGAGCCACGCCACTGGACATTTCCGTCGCGGTGATTTCCATAGCTTAGCTTGGCTGTGCTTGTCCGTGTTCGACCTCCGATTTTTTTTGGGGAGCCGTTCACGCTGCGAAACAAGGCTTCTCCGGGCGTTGGGAGCATCTTTCAAAATCAATTGCCACCCATGTGTCCAATTGCTGAAGATATTTCGGTGATGGATTTGGATCGAGTATAGTGGAACTTTGTCTCTTACTTGAGTTTACTTCAGGTCATGGTGTGATTGCTTCTAATGGGACAACAGCCTTTTGAGACTCTGCAGATTGTAGGGTGTTGCTATTGCACCAGGTCGGACTGCAAGACCAGCTCCTGAACATCGTGGTTGAAAAGGCAGCCCAGGGTCATGTGGATGGCTACTTCAATATGCAAGAACTGATTTTAAAAAAGCCGCACATGCCAAACTGTGATGCCACTATTATTCACATAGATGTCCAGGTTTTTTCCACGTCGTTTACACCTACTGCGGAGCCAACTGGTCCGCCGTTCCAGGAACGTCCCGATCTGGCAGAGGAAAAGGCCAGATTGGTGGTCGAAGGTGCCCGGCGGGTGAAACATGGTGAAACTCATCGATCATCGGGGGGGTTCTGAAGTCATGAGGGATACCCCAAGTCACCAGTCACCATGGTTGTTTCAATACTAAGTCATGGTCATCCATGACTTGGATGATTTGGGGTACCCTCATGACTTTGGACACCTCAAGAAAAGACCCAAAAGGTCCATGTAGGAACCCTGTCGTGCGAACTAGATATAGCGATAACGCAGAAACCATGTAAAGCGATATAGCGAACTACCTAAAGCGATAACTTGTGTTCATGACAGCCTTTGCGACCCTTAGTTTGTTGTTCTCATTTGATGCTTAATGTACTTAGACCATCCGTTTGTATCCATGAAAATGGGTGAAAATCCCAATTCATAATGGGTGTATTACCCCAGGTACTTCATCATCTACTTGGAGGGTTGGTGTCGGTAGCTCCCTCAAAGGTCACCAATGGGAAGGCGATCATCGGTCCTTGGCAGGTGCTGAGAACAAGGAGCAATTGGAAGTCACTGAGAATAAGATCCTGGATGTCACTGGACAGCAGCTGGAAGCAGTGAATCATCATGTTAATCTGAAATAATTGCACGGCAATAACAAAGTTTATCCAGCCAATATGATCCCACTCAATCCAGCAAAGAATACACCGTTGTTTCCATCAGAATCTAATGATCACAGTCCCCTACTGTAGGCCCTATATCAGACATCCCCTACTGTAGAAACCATGGTTTAGTCAGTAGGGGATTTTGGATTAATCTAATCATCATACTGTCATGATTGGTCCAATTCCCACATATTGTATATATAATGCTTTATTACTCCAATACATAATATACATAGTGATATTTACCATAATTTGTGATCCCATTCTTTGTTCACAAGTTCCATCACCCACCTTTTTGTTCACAGTTCTGCTCCAGAAACGTCTGAGGTTCTCAGTTCTTCTCAGGGCAACATCTTGGAAGATGAAGCTGCAGTGCAGGTCAGGAGGATCTGGTTGAAACCTCCAAAACGTCAAGAGCGTTTCTCAGTTTGACAAAGTGAGAAGTCGAATAGTTCATAAGTTCATTTCACTTCGGTAGAGACATGTAAAAACCCTGGCTGAACAAATATGAACAAGTCATTCTATGTGAGTCTCATTGTAGCAGTGACATGCATTGACCAGGTCTTGGGATTGCCTCCACCTATAGTTGGCCTTCTGCCTAGCAATGGGCCAAGTTCCATCCTGATGTTCAGGTGCTCTCCGCTTCTAAGCAGCTCTCCAACGAAATCGCCGGGGGCTCATCGGAGATGTGTCTGTTTCAACATGCAAAGCATGATTTTCCGTTGTGAAATGGTCATAAATGGTGGTGCACAAGGTAATCCCCCCCAAAAAAAGTCGCAGTTCCTGGCCCAGAGACTTACCTTGCCACCTGAGCCCCAGCTACATTTGGATGACCTGAGTCCTGAGCCCAGGCCCAGAAGCAATTGACAGCAGAGACCACCGAACGGCAGATTGACGAAGCGCGACTGCAATACGTTCCCGTGGCGTATGCCCGGCCGGAGTTTGCTGCGACGGCGGTAGGAGGATTAGGAGGTAGTCGGTTCTATTCTATGGGTCAAAACATGTCACAGCATGTGAAAACCCAATGGTACCTATAAAGGTTTTAACACCAAAGCAATTCCAAAACTCTAAAGAATTAGTGGATCATTTTTGTTTGATTCCAAACCATCAGGAGTTTTGATCTATTCTTTTATCTCAATGATCTATTCCAATAGATCAAGAAATAGCTTGAACAAAATAGCTGGTAGCCCATTTCATCCCCCCAAATTCGTGATATGTTTTGCAAACCCATTTCCTCAGGTGGATCTTTCCGTTGGGTACTGCCAGCCACAAGCAGTTTGATGACTAAATTCAAGCCTGGAAACTGATATTTGTGATTATTGGAGTGGTCAGTCGGAAAATTGACAGGACAAGCATATGTGAAAACGTTGAAGTCACCAGGTTTCCTTTGGATTTTTCCTTCATGCCAGCCAATGTCGGTGCCAGGTTCCAGACAGCCATCCTATTCTTTTGCATCGCTGATTTGGCCAACATTGCCACTCAGCGCGATCGATTTTGTTGTGAGAGTGATAGGCGTTTTTGGTGTGGTCGCCAGAGATTTAAGAGCACTTCCATCCACCTCCATGAAGATTGCAAAACAGAATATGAGGATTTCTTTGAATGGGAGACCCTCAAAAACCATGGATTTCAACACTAAGATGGTCATCCATGACTTGGATGATTTGGGGGTACCCCCATGACCAAACGGACACCTCCAAACATTAGGCATTAGGTATTGCAATATGTCACCAGCAACGACTTGAGAAACAACACACGATTTTCCTCAGGATCCGATGTATCAGTACTCCCTGCCGTTCTTCATCAACCTCTTCAAAGCGGCCATTTCCAAGTCGCAAAAGTCCGATGACATCGCCACTGGGCGCGTTTGGGATGAGAGGTATAGCCCAGTATAACAGCACCCCAGAAAAGATGGGCTTATTATTGTTTATTGATCATTGGGTGATCATTGATGATCATGGGGTGTTTATTTATCAGATATACACAGCCAGCATCACTTGGTTTTGATCCACAGCCACAGTACGTCCGATGTCAGCTTTGCATAGCCAGCATGTTGTTGGGTTGAATCTTTGCGCTGCAAGCTATCTAACACGCAAAGCAGACATCGGTATGGAATGGCCTGCAGAAATTTGATGAGGCCGAACGCATTTTGATCCTCAACGACTTCTTCATGGACCGAACCGTACGGGAAGGTGATGGCATTCATTCCTATCACCTTTTTTGTTCCCTTTCAGTACGGAACTCGATAACAATTAGTGCTGTTTTGGGGTTTGCATTCCCCAAAATATCCTAAACTATCTGGTATATCCCAGCGTGCTCTTCGACTCACACATACAGCGATTCAAATTGATAAAGAGATTAAAGACTCAACACCTGACATCAGATTTGGATCAACTTGGATCAACATGGATCTCCATGGCAGTTTGGTGGGCTTCAACAGGAGATGCTTTACAAGAACATTTGTCGCTCCCTCTTCGAGAAGCACAAATTGCTCTTCTCCTTTTTGCTCACCATGCGATTACGGATCACCACCGGCAAGGTGTGCAGCTGGCATGGAGCTGGAATCCAATTTTCAAGAAGAAATTGGAGCTGAGTCAATGGTTCCACAATGTTCCACTTCAATTCCAGGTAGTTTTGATATGTTTTGATATTCATATTTATATATATATATTATATATTATATATATATATGGTTCCACTGAAATTTCCACCTGGTTTTGATAGTTTCATCACTGCAGATGTGATGCGTCCATTTCCGCAGGTTTCAATGTCAGACTACCGCTTCCTCATGACCGGTGGCACGGCGATGGAGGACCCGCCGTTATATAATTTGACGTCAATTTGACAATCTTTATGAAGTATGTATGTAATATATTGTAATATATGGTAATGATTATAGTATATCAGCCTCCAAACGCACCAAAATGCTTTGGTTTTGTGATACGTTCATGTTTTTTTGATGTTTCCATAGATGTTCCATTGAATGTAACAAACATATAAACAACTAATTCTGCTTCAACTTTTTCCTTTTGTAGTCCTCCTATACCGGACCTGCTGTGCATCACACGCATCACGCACATAGCATATGCAAGGAGCCTCCAGCAAAGCCAGCAGACTGGGTGCCTGACAGGTCGGGTGACCCAGGAAGACTAAGGTTGGAAGATTCATGTTAAAAATACCATGGTTGATTGGTTTGTAGAGGGACTTATACTACCTATAATTTATCGGGAGTGGGAATTATGGAAATCATCCCAAAGTCCCAAGATGTCCCAAGTTTTTTTTTGGTTTTGAGATGCCATGATGAACGGGATGTTAACAATATCACACCACGTCCACTCCATCCAAAGTTGACGGATTTACTGATGCTACATCCTGCTGGTCACCAGCGGCAGCAGAGCAACAGCAGTGAGGTGTTGGTTGGAGATCTTCAAACTGAGCAAACTGGAAGAGATCTACCAAGCCATTCCGGACCGAGAAGCTTTTGAAGCCAGTAAGAGATGACTCAACGAATGAGGTTGTGTACCAAGTTTAAAAAATATCATTTTTTCAGGGTTTTAGATGTTTTAGTATAGTTTAGTCATGTCCTCGTACCACTCATTTGGTATGTCTATTTTCGCGGGCTCACAACGCTCCTTTTTGGGGCTTGAACCTCTGGGACCTAGGCGGCAGCGGATAGCACCACCATGACTCTGCAGATTCGAATTGCAAAAAATGTGGATGAAATATGGAGGTTTCCATAAATGGGGGTACACCAAAATGGGTGGTTTATTTCATGGAAAATCCTACTAGAATAGATGATTTGGGGCTACCCCTATTTTAGGAAACCTCCATATAATAAAACTAAGAAATGGGTGTGTGGTTTCATATGATCAAACTTGATAAAAACAAGCATTTTCTTCAGATCTAACCATGATTCAACACCAACAAACATGTCTTCCACCAAGATGAAAGCAACATGGCGATGGGTCAAAACCTACTGCTTACATCTGCTTACCATCTTTGGGGGGTTTATTCACATCCATTCACCATCTATTTTCAGATACATTTTGTTCAGATCTCCAGGGTTCCGGCCTGAAACAGGAGAGCTTCACCAGTGAAGCCCAGAAGTGGAAGGAGGCTTATGATTCTGGCGATCCCATGAGGCCTGGATCATTCTCGGCCCCGTCATGGTGGGCCCACGACTTGGATGATGACTGGGGTTCATGACTTTCGAAACTCCCAATAGGTGACGGATGATATTCATATGATATAGGTTTATACCACCATCTACATAAACAATCATCAATAGCACCACTCTTCAGTGGTGTTAGCTACCAAAGTCCATTCAATTCAGGTGTTTGGAAGACATTCGCAAAGCTCCTGAGAGCCTGAAGGGTCGGGGGGCCACAGCTCTGCATCCTTCGCCGGTGGCGGTTTCCCCTGGTTCTATGGCTACCCTTCGGTGTCATCAAACATGGCTGGGAAAGCCCCGAACTAAATGCCATTAATAAGCCACTAATGAACCACTAACTACCACGAACATAACCTATAATAGGCTCCCAGAACTTTGCACATAAAAATGGAGGTTTAAAATGGTTTAAATAGGAACATCATCTATGGGTGATTTTCCAGCTGGCCATGTTTGATTGCCAGAGGGTAATTTCACCACAACAGCTCCAACCACTGAACAAAGTGCAAACGTTGGGTCGTTGTTTCTTGAATCAACTTGCGAAGACATTAATCACTGGATTGGTTGAAAGGAAAATCTACAGGAAACCATGGATTTTCCCATTAACTATGGAGGTTTTCTGTAAATTTTCCCTTGAACCAGTCCAATGAACTAAAGGAAATATTGACCCATCATGATTCAAAATATCTTGTATCTTTGTTGAATACCTGAACTGAATAGAATCTAGAAAATTGAATTCCATTGGTCCATGTTTGTGGGTTCAGCGTGGACCAAGAAATCTCACGCAACTCCAAGGGTTTGGCCACGCTGCAAAGGTCTTACGCAGTTCCAGAAGCTCATGGTCCTGAGGTACAGATGATCAGATGGACCTTCCAATCCGAGTTTGCCACCACAAATACATAGACAGGTTTTTTTAAGGCAAGAATTTGTTCTGTCCAGGCGGTATTTTGCCGTTAGATGAAATTTCAGGAATCCCCCAATTTGGATGGTTAATCATGATATTCACTCTTACTTAATGGCGATAACTGGGACCTGGTTAAAGTGTCAAACTGTTTACAAGTACTCCAGCTTTAGCAACTACTCTGTTGAGAAACAAGTTTTGTACTTATCTTGAGGATCGAATGCAATGACGTTGAATCATTTTTCTTGTTACCCATGTAATGTTCAGATACACAAATGATGTTCATCACCTATTTGAATCTCCTTAATATATTTGACAATGATCATGATTGAACATATCCAAACATCTCCAAAAATCATCATGATCATTGCCGAAGGAATTGTTTCATAATCTTCATATAGGAACATATTCATAGCTGATGATCATCACATGCAGGGTGGGGCTCCTAGATAGCTAACTTGACTTGTAACTTGGCTAACTAGGGATAACTTGGGTTTAGGGGCGATGTAGTATGGTGGTTATAGACCAACAAACATAACTGGAGAGCCTCACCCTGCATCTGATGCGGTATACATGGCCCATTGCATGCGATGATCAACCCATCACAAACATGGCCCAGCCTGTGTACCTTTGGTTATTTGGCGTAACTATAGAAACTCACCATGTTCAGAAACTGCAATTCATCATGTCTATAGCATGCTTCTAGCATCTTCTAGCTATGTTAAATTACCAGAGGGTAGATATCATTTGTTCGTCCATCCCCTGCCAGGTGTGTTAGACCAGATCGCGTCCTGCCTGCGGTGCTCACCTATGTGACAGCAGAGGCAGCTCCGCAGCTCGATCTCGGGTCTGGAAGGCGTTTTTGAAGCAGTGGAATCTATGAAAATCCCATGGAAAACATATGGAAAATATGCAAACATATGGAAACCGTGTGGGGAAAAAATGGAACACTTTGGAAAAACGGTGCTTTTACCATGAACAATCAGAGATTTAACCATCAACAACATCAGTATTTGGGGATGTTTGTGGCTTATAGGGATTGGAGGATTTGACAATGGGACGTTTGCATGAGGAGTGGTGGTGGGAAAGTAACGCTGCAGGGTTGGGGTAGGGACAATGGTTATCAGAGGATTGATTGGATAATTCATTGATGGTTATGTTGAAACAAAACCATGAAACCAGAAGATGACACTGGAATTATTGCAAGTGATGGCACATTGATAGATGAATGTCAATTGCAATTTTTGGGCGGTTGTAAACTATTGGGAATCATGCTAGTTGTGGAGTTGTTCCAGCGAGTTTCAGAAACAAGTCGATGTTTCTCAATATTTCGGTACTCCAAAATCATTGGTTTCGATATCAAGAAAGGGCCAATTTTGATGAATTTGACGTCCCACATATTAAGAAACCCCTCAGATCAGCATCAAATCAGCGAAATTCCGCCGCGCATCTGCATCAGATCGGTGAGAAATTTGTGACACCGCCGCCTTTTGACATCGCTGGAAGCTGCTTGCCATAGCTATATGGCTGGGCCCGGGCTACCAAATGAAGAAAGTGGTTCCATACCATATCTATCATATTCCAAGTATGATGTGCCATGGTTAAAACACGTGTGAATTGCCCATATTGGGGTATGGTCGTCCAATCCCATAGATATTAACGGGGCTATATTCACCCATGAAAAGGAATCCCATTGATGATGGTGGGATATTGCGGCGGAGGTAAAGGATATACCTAGACCCCGGACCCCCGTAGACCCTCCACCAGGCACCTACTTCTATGGGCACCTGGAGGGTCAAAGTATTCTTAATTTGGAAGAAGAGAGTCGAGCAGTTTGGTTTGGTTGACATGGTATTTATATACAGAATCCTTTGAAAAATTATATCATGAGATATCATTAATCTTTTGTATCCTTTTGTCTCAAAAATCATTCATCATTTGCAACTCAATGCAGTATGATTCTTGTTGCGGGCTATGGTTGACCCTTCTTTGGTATAGCATGGCCGCTTCCCCACCAGCTCCAAGGTTATGCGGATTCATCGACCACCTCGCCCTTGATCTTCATCCTGTCACCTGGGTGAGAGCCTGAAGATGAGTCTACTGGAATAGAAGACCACTTGTGGATTTACCCAGGTAAAAATCCAAACATGTGGAGATGTATTCTAAACCAACACAAATCGGGATACAAGCACTGATTGGTCTGGATATACATGATTGAGATCCGAAACGGAGCTATAGAATATCGCCTTAAATCAATTTAGGTATTTATCATAATTTATCCAGAATTAAATGAAGCTTGGAACAATAAAACATGCATATGTGATCAAAATGGAAGTGGTTTCATGACTGCTTAGCGATTGTATTTACATAATGATCCCGAGTGACTACTCATTGCGGATGTGTTCCGCAGAAGCCATTTCTGTTGTTGCCTGCAGCCTGGGATACATTTTCACAGTTGTTTGTCTAGAGGTCCTTGTTGCTGGATCCTGACACATTGTACAGTACATTCATCACTTGATGCCGTCTTAAACAATGACTTTGACTCTAGAAACATCTATCTTGAAAGTCGTATAGATCTTCCCACTTTTTTCCATAGAGTTTCCAATATAATATAATATAATATTATCCATGTTCACATTGTGTTCCGTCTTAGAGCTGCTTTCCATGGTTCTCAATCAACAGGTCTGACCCATCCTCGGCGCTGTACATGTTCGCAACGGACAAGGCCTACCCGGCGTGGACCGCGTGTTTTATGTGCAGTCTCTCTCGGCCAGAAATGGGCGTTCGGAGTGTACAAGTAGAATGGAATAGAATGGACTAACATGGAAAAGAGGAAACAGAAAAATAATAGATAGTGAGGATCGTTAGAGAAAACAAGATGGAGTCTGGTGGCTACCTGGGTTTGTGTTCTGTATCTGCTTGAACTGTCACAGGCAGTGGCCAAGCCAAAAAGACTGTCCGGTCAACATCACAACATCATGCAATATCCAAAAAACATGTCAAACATCAGTGATTGGCTTCGAGATATCTGAGTTTTTTTTTGGTTGTGTGTGTGTTTTAAAGATATGTGTTTTTTGTTGGCATCTTACTCTCCAAGAATTTCACATAGCAGTGGACTCCATGGACCATAGCTGATTGTCATGATTTGCCATTCGGCACACCAGGGACGGGAGATCAATAGTTTGTCCTTGGGCCGGGCCACCCAGTGGAGCAACGCGGGGCACGTGGGCGACCAGCGACGATGTCTGAAAACATGGGGTGAATCGGTGAATCCAAAGAAAACCATATTCAACCATATGTAAACCATATTGCATATGTAAACCATACGTATGTAAACGTTGGTAAATCATCTATATTTGGAACGTTGGTAAAACCAAATGTACGATTTTTGTTAAATTATTTAGAACCTTGGTGAATCTATATTTAACTATCCAATACGTATAGTTTACCCAATATTGTAATTTACATATGTCACCAATGGGGAATTTACATATGTTGATTAATGTTAATTTAACGTTAATTATTAGATTCACCAGTATTTTGACCAATGTTAATTCTTTTTTGTGCTTGAAGATTGGGTCTACTACTAGACCGTTTGAACCTCAAGGGACCCTCAATTTTCATGGGTACTTGGAGGGTCTAAGTATCCCCAACATTGCAAGTTGAATGGGCGAAAATGATGACAAATCAATACAAATCAGCCCATTGTTGGGTAGCACTATTTTCAGACAAACTCACAACATCTCACAACCATGGTGCTGGTTTACTTCAAGCCTACATCAGTGGACCGGGGTAGTTTTGAGGGTAGTTATGCCATACATTCATCATATGGGTGTATATTTGAAATATCTAAAGACCACAGAGCAGATATAGCGCAGATAGGGTATTCGGATATCCATTCGACATTATTCAACCATGGCAAAATTGTCAGAAGTGTTTGTTTGCCATAGTTTGGTGGATATCTATCAGTGCAACTCCTCTTTCAAAGTGAGTATTACCTGAGTCCAGGTCCTTGGTTCTGCAAAAACTGAAGCAGCAATCATCCATGAGGTGAGTATGTCCAATGATGAAGCATCCTCCAAAATGCGAAACATGAATGGTACAAGACAGCTTCAGACAAGAAAGTGCAAGTCTTATGAGTTCTTCCCCATATTTCGACCCCCATGTGGCTATGGCAACTGAATATCGCTGAAAATCATCATTTTGAGTATGTAAAGCATTTGCAAATGGGCCATCTATACCATAGCTTTGTTGGTTTACTGGAGGGTGTTAACCATTATGTCCATTTTATTCCGATAATATTCCACAATATCCATACTTGCCGGAGGGCACAGTGTTTAGTATTGAAGTCTCAGGCGGTCCCTGGCGACCAGAAAACGGCTTCTGAGAGCGAGCAAAAGCTATATACAACCTTAAATTCTGTTGATTTTCCACCAAACATTACAATTACATACAATTAGATAGATTCAAATTTGTGATACGTATATATATATATATATATATACACATATGTAGATTTTGATCATTCGTATCAATTCACAGTTGCTCAATATTGCTCATACGTCTATTCAATAATGGCATTTAAACAGTTGTACATCGAAAGAGCAACATCATCAACAAATCTTCACGAATGCAATATTTATGTGATAAATCTTCATGAACGTACCAGTTATATCATGATACATCAAGTTATATCTTCTCCCCTCTGGTAATCAAACATGGCAATGGAAAATCCACCATTAAGTTCGAGGATTTTCCCAGCTAGAAACCTCCATTTAGTTCGGGGATTTCCAAGCTAGCCATGTTTGATGACCGGAGGGTAAATTACTTACTGGTGCTTAGCAGGGAATGGGGGAATGACCTATAATAGCCATGAATAATCATCCCATTCCCCCATTCCCTACTAAGCACCAGTAAGATTATATCCCGAAGATTCCCATGTCCCAGTCCTGCTGCCTTGAAGCGTCACCTGTCACCGAGGTCAGGGTCAAGGTCCCAAGGCGGAACGCCTGCTGACGGATGCCACGCAGAGTGGAAGCTGGGTGCGGCGCCCCGGAAGCCGGAGCGGTGGATAGTTGTGGCATACCATGGATATATGTACATATGTATGTATGTATGTATGTAGATATGTATGTAGATATGTATGTATATATGTATGTATATATGTATGAACTGTGTATATATATATATATATATTTACAGTGATGGTTACTGCCCTTCAGTAAACTAACATTAGATATGGCCATGTGGTATAGAAAGCCCATTCAAAGATATCATTCACATATTTAAACGCGGTTGTTTTTCACAGCTATGTTAAATGACCGTCGGGTAAGCTATGGTGATTTTTTCCCAGTCAGCCAGCGATTCCCGGATGGTGAGCTATCCACTGGATGTTGTTGTGATAGGGGGATTGATCGGGCCAGGGCGGCAGGGGGATTGATCGTAGGGGGATTTGAGATGGGGATTTACCATCTCCTCCTACAAAATCAAACAGATCGACCCTGCCATGGGTTGGGAGTTGAAAGACAGTCGTGTTTTCTCTGAGTAGACTCTTAGGGTCTATGTTACCTGGTGGGATGGTAACTAGCAGCTAAACATGTTCGAAACATGTGCCACGCATATATGTTGGTATAGTGTTAATTGTTACATCTGTGTTACTATGGGTTCAAATTCTAAAACCCAAAAATGAGATATAGTTGGTAAAGGATGGTTGATTCCTTTGGTTTCTTGGGGATAGCCTATCAAGCAGGCATGTCCAGTAGACCCAATGATAATTATAGTAACACATAGCAACAATGATATTACAATGATGATCATAACAACAGTAGGAATATGCGGGAATATGACAGTGCCCATGATAATGTTCATGATACTGTCATGACGAGTCACAATCATATTGATCACATTTTTCTATGATGTTTCGAAACAAAAATATAGGTTCTATAAACAGGGAGAAAATGATGTCACTGGATTGGTTTAAGATAATTTTTACAGGAAACCTCTATATTTGATGGGGAAAACCATGGGTTCCTGTAGATTTTCCCTTTAACCAATCCAGTGACGATTGTGAAAGAACCGGTTTGCACGCAACATGTTGAGTTCTCCGGATGAACTGGCTTGCGCTGGACCCCCCACAGTTGTACAACCAGCCGCTGGATCCTGCGTATGTACTATCCATGCATTGATAGTAGTTGAACTGTTCGTGTACCAATATGGGGATGGGTCAGGACTTATGTATCAGGACTTATGTGTCAGGACTTATGTTTCCATCTTTTTGGGAGATGAACGTCCATACATCCCAGTTATTTTGGTGTTCTCCAGCGGTACCAGGGTTTTTGACCCATAGCCATATAAGCTTATGTAGATAATATATATAGTCAGTCTGTTTTTTCATGATTCCAGAGTTTCCCCTATAGTTTTCCAAAAAGTTTCCCCAAAGTGTCCATCTTCTGGTCACCAACAACAGCACCTTACTTTGGTCACCATCGCGCGTCCACGCGCGTTGCTTGGTCACCGCCAGGTGCTGCTGCAGAACTGCCACTTGTTTGCCTCGTGGATGCCGAAGTTGGATAAGATCCTGGAGCAAATGGATCCCAAAAACACCAACGCGGAGTTCAGGCCCTGGGAGATGTTCAAAGCTTCGACTGGAAGTCATCTATAATTCATAGACTGAAGTCAAAATGAAAGGCTCTGGCAAATGATGTCTTTAGATATTTTTGGGTGGCAATTAAGTATAACCATATAGTAACCATCCCATCATTTCCGGGGTTTCGCTAGCCAGTATCCAACCGAAGCAGGTTGTGGCTCACATCCTACCCATCCGAGAAATTTCCAGACGGGTGCTCAGTTCGTTCAGCAACCGTGCGAGCTGGCAAACCAAGACGGATCAGTTGAAACAACATAGGGTTTAGAAATGGGTCTCAAAAATGAAAGCCAACTAAACTATACTAAACTATCCTCAACTAATATGTGAAGATTTTAAGAGTCCAAGGGATGATAAACCATGGGATTGAATGGGGCTCCAATTTTTTGAGACAACCCCAAATGTTTGTGCAATAAGGGTTCTAGATATCTCTGGATACCAAGCGCGATACTCAGGTGTCAATTCTCCAGAACAGCGTGCTGAGCTCGGCTGATGCTTCTACTCTGCTTCCTCAGTTGAGTGAGCTGAATACACGTTTTAATTTGTTACAGTTTGTTGTCATGTTTTTTTCCATGTCTTTACATGTCTTTACCTATCCTATAAAAAATCATGATAAACTCATGGTGCTGTCTTAAGCTTGTTTTTTCTCCACCAGTTGGAAGATGCAGTTGGTTCTGGTGGGTTGTTTTCCTGCCAAGGTCAAGATCACGAACGAAGCGCCACAAGGTTTGCGCATGAATTTGGAAGGCTCCTATCTGATGGCCTGGGATGCCCAGCTGGGATGTTTTTTTCCTGGTTTAATGACATGTTTTCAACGTGTTGCTGAGTTGATTCAAAAAGATGACTTGCAAGTCCTAAAAGTGCACGAGGTGACTGACTAGGAGATTGCTCAAAGTTTCAACCATTTTGGTTTGTTTGGAAATAGGTTCCCCCCCCTGTTTTGACGGTCTAAAGCCTCATTTTCCCATTAGAATCATCTAACATCACCAGTTTTTAGGGAATTTATACCCCATTCAGCTTGGGATTGTGGAATCTCACCTAAGGATCCCATTAGCAACGAAGAGTTCTTTGAAGGCTGCAAGAACCCACAGGCAGGGAGACAGCGGGATGGGCCGTTGGTCAGAGGTTGTGGGGGGCTCAAGGGGGGAAACTTGCAAAACAGATCTGAGATGATCTGAGTCTGAAAATTGAAAACCCCTAACTTCGATGGTTTCTGATGGTTTAGAACATCATTTTCCCTATGAAAAACCGGAAAAATCATTGGGGCATTTTTTCAGAGACACACATCTCTAAAAATCAACTGAGGCCCAGGGTGATTTGAATGGGACATAGAAATCAACTCCTAGCTGGTCTGGTGGATGCTGCTGGTTGGGTCTTCATATCCTATTTGAGATGATGCGTGGGATCTCCAGCTGCTCAGGCATTCAAGCGCTTGCTGTACGCCCTGTGCTTCTTCCACGCTGTGATTCAGGCATCAAGCACGGCAGTTCCACCAAACATTTATGAAAAACATTGAAAAACACATGAAAAACTAAGAATTGAGATTGAAATCATCGAAAACTCAGACATTGAAGAGTTGAACCTTTGAGGTCTATCACTCATGATTCATGATCAACACCTTGGATAAATTCAGCCGCATCCCGCATGCCAGGAGAGACGACTCTTTGGACCCTTGGGCCAGAGCCTGAACGGATGATGCCCTGGGATGCAGTGAGTTTTGCTGATGAGTGCTATCAACATTCAAAGCTACCGATCGATCCGGTACCCTCTGGTAGTTTAACATAGCTATTGAAAATGGTCCATTTATAGTGGATTTACCTATAAAAATGGTGATGTTCCATAGTTATGTTAGTTATTGTTAGTTTACCAGAGGGTACCTAGAAAAATGTGGCAATATACCCAAGATGACTTGGGACTGTCACCCATTTTGGGTACAACTGGAGGGTCTAAGTGATTCAGAATCCAGCCTCAAAGCGGTTGGAAAGAGTGACAAGGGAACTAAGTTTTTTGGGGTCCCCGCATGAGTCTGAAAATGAGGTTGATTATAATTGTATCCTGTGTATTCAAATGTATTTAATATCAATGTAAACATTAGGTATACTCCCAAAATTAGAATATTTTGATAGGGACACATGATGACAAACCAGTGGATTGAATGGGGTTTTCCATGGTCTTCCCAGGTTTTTACCCCTACACTTTTCAGCGTTCGAGGTTGGAACATACCCTATGAGTTCACGCAAAACGCCCCGCGCTGAGCGCCGGAACATACAGTTGAAGCAGAGGATTCATGGATTTTTAATTGGTGTTTATTATTTTTAATGATGTTCATATGTTCAATGAATTAAGAATGTCAATGATTGTTCATCATTGTTTATCATTGAACAATGGATTTGAATGTGTTGTTTTCCAATGTTCAACGCATTTTACAAATTGGGCTCGAGCAAAATGTATGTGGTCAAACCCAAGTAGCCCATATAATTCACAGCTAGCGATTCACATCCCCCATCCTGAAGCTGGAGCACCAGGAAGCGTCTCTGAGGATTTGCGTATCTCTGCTCGGCAACTGCAGATGTTCATTGACGAGTCTCCAGAGCAGATACAGTTCAAGGTCTGGTGACGGTGATTGAAACAGAAAGGGGAATTCCGCATGGAAAAAAAAACGTAAGACCATGGGGAATACAGACACACTTTGTGGTTCTAGCAGATATTAATTGCCATTCTGGACAATATGTGAGACAAGAATGACGTGCTTTCAAGATGTTTCAAGTGTGAAGTTCTTCATGTTTATGTGGATCTGAACATGGGTTATCCAAAAATCCATCCAAAATCCATTGCTTAATCCTGATGTTCCGCTGGGAATTTTCTATTTTGGGGGTGCACCCACATGTTCAGACACAAGTAGCGCTTCAAGTAGCCATGGAACTGGGAGGAGTTTCTTGTCGATCCCACAGGCCATCAATTACCTGGCGGGGGAGTGCAACTATGGCGGCCGCGTCACTGAAGCGCAGGCCGGCTGAAATGGGGGGTACCCCAGTTGTTACCATGGGTTAACCTATACTAAAATGGTGTAAAATGGTCGTTTCTGACTTGGATGATTTAGGAGTACCCATATTTTTAGGAAACTCCCCAAATGGAAATCATGTGAAAATGAAGTAACAAATGGCTTAAAATGATATTTTCCATCTTGTGCTAGTGCAATTTAGCTACTGTTGGGCCAATTTGCTGGTGAGCATTTGGACTCATTTGGTTGTGAATAAAAGCAAATTCACTGCCATCTGCCAGGACCGACGGTTGTTGATGACTCTGCTGCTGGACTACTACAATCCTGAGGTCTTGAAACCAGGCGCGGAGTGTTCGCTCAGCCTCGGCATCCCATCAGTCGGCATTTGGTGGAACAGCCAAAGCGGGCTTCGCACCGGCTCCAATTTCTAGAGCCATTTGGAGAGTCAGAGAGTCATGAAATCCTTCAAGATCGTAGAACTTGTTCAATTCCTCTTGTGCTCGCATAAGATCCCCTCATGTTTGGACTTCATTTATCCTTTCACCCAATTTAAGTGATAGCAACCCTCCCATGAAAAAACAGAAAACACAAGTTCGTTTTTGTTGATTTGCCGGTTTTCGTCGGATTCTTTCAGATTTGAGCAGAGAATGTGTGCGGCTCCCAGCCACGCCAGGCTACAGTCTGTGTCCTGAGCATCCAGATTTCACTGTGCTCCCAGCCAGTTCATGGGAGGAGCTATTGGAATATGTCGGGAATGGATGGCTACTTGGGACCTGAAAATCTGGTTGATGAATGTTAATGAAACAAAAGCCAGATTTTCTGGGATATAGTAGTGTAGTAGCCTGAATGGATAGATGAAAAACACATATGTATCTAGATTTACGACTGTTTTAGATGTGTATCTTTCGTTTGGGCATCTTTTTTGGGGTTGCCATCATGTTTTCTAGGGAACCATCCCAAAAATAGCCGGACTCCAGCGATTGGAACGTTACCAACAAGAATATCACAATGGAGACTTTAACAATTCTTACCCCATGTTAACATACAAACACATGTGGAAAACCCATGGTGCAATCAAAGCAAAAGGATCTACAAATGCTGGGTATTCACATCTCTGTTCGTCTTCAGGAGGGTACTTAAGTATACCAAATCAATGAAAACATAAGTTTTACAATTTTTGCCCAACGGGCCAGGAAGGTAACCCAAACAAGACAAGATAACAATCAAGGACAGGTTGTCCCTGACCACACGTGACAGAAATGCTGGGGATGTCCGCCTGCTGAGATGATCAATCTTGGATAGTTTTGGCAGATGATACTTCCATGTATTTCCATAATGACTATATATCCCAATTTACCTCAATCACATACGAACGTATTATATGTACAGCAATGCATATATGATATGTATATATACGGCAAATGCCTGGGCTTTGCCCGGAACTGCAACGACAACGGGACTCAGAATCATCATCATCGTCATCATCATCATCATCATCATCATCATNTATATATACGGCAAATGCCTGGGCTTTGCCCGGAACTGCAACGACAACGGGACTCAGAATCATCATCATCGTCATCATCATCATCATCATCATCATCATTCCACGTCCTTGTGTCCGTTCAAAAAGTTTAACGGGGGTGGGAATTTATATTCCTAAATACCCTTGTTGATCTTTCCCAATTGAATGTAAAGTTTAACGGTGGTGGGAATTAATATTCCTAAATACCTTTGTTGATCTATCCCAATTGAATTTAAAGTTTAACGGTGGTGGGAATTAATATTCCTAAATACCCTTGTTGATCTTTCCCAATTGAATGTAAAGTTTAACGGTGGTGGGAATTAATATTCCTGAATACCTTTGTTGATCTTTCCCAATTGAATGTAAAGTTTAACGGGGGTGGGAATTTATAATATTCCTAAATACCCTTGTTGATCTTTCCAATTGAATGTAAAGTTCAACGAGGGTGGGAATTTATATTCCTAAATACCCTTGTTGATCTTTTCCAATTGAATGTAAAGTTTAACGAGGGTGGAAATTTATATTCCTAAATACCCTTGTTGATCTTCCCAATTGAATGTAGGGTTTGGGAATGCTAAGCCTCTACGCTGCAACGCCTGGGCAAAGCCCAGGCGTTGCGCATATATATATATATACACATACCGTATACCGTATATGACTATACATACCCATATACAATATCCATGACTACTTGAATACAACTGAACATCTTTATCTCAATATACTTATATCCATATATACAGACATATACACCTATTTTCACATATATAATATATTCATATAACATCTAAATCCATTAGTGACGCTATCTCCATATAAGAAACGCATATCTTTCCTCCAGGAGAGTTTGGAAATGATCCGGCAGACGCCCATGGTCACGCCCCCGGGCATTTACGGACCGGGATGGATGTTCGGCGGCGGGTCGAAGTGGTTCAACGTGGATGTTGCGTGTTTCAACTGTGGGTTAAACTCATGGAATTTGGGAGATAAGTGGGGATTTACCGTTTGGTTATTCAACATACTAGTAGTTATGGAAAACGGCACATAGAAATAGATGATAAACATGAAAAATTAGGTATTAAACATTGTGATTATAGACTTTCAAGCATACCAAATAAACCCCCATTTCCTTCAAGAATTTTCAATTGCCACGTTTGATTACCAGAGGGTACTCCATAATGATTTTGGATAACATTGGGATTTAACCCACAAAAATGAGGATGTAAGCATTTAAACTGAGGATTTGATTCAACCAACAAATGCGTTCTTCAACGGATTGATCCTGTGATTTGTTCCTTTCATTTCATGGGAGGGTGAGAGTCGGTAGCACCATTCTCATTGTGTTTTAACTTTTGTGCTAGATATAGCGGACATAACACACAGGGAAGATGATTGGAAATCATGATGAATCATTGGGTTATCAAGCACAGTGATCGAAAATCACACATGAACATAGACTATTTTCCCAGCTATAAACCCCGATTTACTTCTAGGATTCTCCAGCTAGCCATGTTCTGATTACCAGACAGTAATCCATAATAATTGGATAACATTGGGATTCAAACCTGAGGATTCAACCAACAAATCCAGGTGTTTCAACGGATTGATTAAAGGGAAGATCTTCAGAATCCCGGAGGGTTTTGACCCTGAAATACAGGGGGTCTTGTAGGTTTTGCCTTCCACATCCTTCCACCATTTCTTGGACTTTGAATTGCTATTTCTGGTCAAATTGGCAGGTTTTTGGGAGGGTTGGAGTCGCTAGCATATTAGTGTGCTTTAACTAAGTTTGTAGATAAAACATAAATGGATAATATGTGAAATGGTTTCTGTGGGAAATAACATCGAGAGAAGATGATATCAAGTCATGACAAGCAATTGGATTTAGGATTTAGTATGATAGTGGTATTCTATGTTTGGAGGTTCCAAACAATAAACAAATCTTGGTTTCCGGGGCTCAGTTTTCAAAGCATTGACAGATTGCTGCCGATCCGCATTGCGACAGGATTCCACGCCAACGCCAATCTCACTCGTGAGCAGAATGAAACTTATGTTACTTGGATGCGTTTTGGCTTTTGTGGGTGTGTCTGAAAATATGGCATGCCCCCTAAATGGCTATGTTCATAGAGAAATGATGATAATCCAATGAATTTAGAGTCTTACGATGTCTTACCTCGAAATTTTAGAGGTACACTATTTTCAGACAAACCCTTATGTACTGGTAGTTGGCCGTTGGCTGTTGTGGAGGTAGACAGAGGTTGCCTTTCTGAGTCTTGAAAACCCAAGGTCTTACACTAACTATAGTTCAGGAAACCTGACCCAGCTAGAAGATCATCACAGCATGCTGGAATTTGTTGGAACCCATTCCATCCACTGGTTAGTCACAAGTTTCCTATCGAAGAGTCATAAACCTGAGGTAAATCCAACCTATATCACATATCTAATATCACCCATTGTTGTTGGTTAAATCATCATTTATTGTTGCTAAAACACCCTATTTCAGGCAATGATGGAGAACTTGCTGCTGACTGTGGGGCAGGTGCCGGCATCATCATTCCTCAGTGGGGATGGGTCAAGGTAAAGTCGTTTTTTGGCTTCAAACATAAGGGTAGTTTAGAGTTATTTTAGAGCCAAACATGACAAAAAGTGCTGTTTTGCCGGTTTGAAATCTTGATTGCTATCCTTTGAACAGATGTTTTCTTTTTGGGAGAACTACTCGGCATCACTCAGTTTTGCTATCGGGGGCAGACATGGTGCATCCTCCCTCTCGGTGGATGTTTGGCTGGACACGAAGTATGCCTTACGAAGTTCAAATGAGAGATTGCTGGGGCAAGATTTACCCTCTGGTAAACTAACATAGCTGTTGAAAATGGTGATTTTCCATAGCTATGTTAGTTTACCAGAGGGTTTCATGGTTTTAAACATGTTCAAACTACCTGGAGGAGCATTTAGTAGCAATATCCTTGCAAAGGTCCAAGTACACAAAATGGATTGACGTGATTTGACACTATCTTTCTTTGCTACCCCGGTTCGGACCATCAGCTCTGTTACCCTCTGGTAAACAGCCACATAGCTATGGAAAATCACCATTTTTAATGGGAAAATCCACTATAAATGGCCATGTTCAATAGCTATGTTAGTTTACCAGAGGGTACTGTTTTCTTTGCCACTCTTCATTCCGCAAGATGGTGTATGTTTCTCTATCCATTTTCTTGACGGAGGATTCATGAGGATTCCGAATATTTTGTAGAGTGTGTCCATCATTTTCCCAATACATAACCAAGTCATTTTGAACCGTTTTCCCAAAACATCAAGAAATACTACCGTTAATGCCTAAAATCTAAATAAAAGACATGCTATCAAGAAGGCACGTACTTGTCGTCCTCGAGTCAAAAAATATCTTCGCAAAGGGATTCCACATCCTAAAAATGTCATGCTCCATCCATATTTTCCATCCATGTTCCATCCATTTTATCAGGACATCACCAAGTGATTTTTCAAAAACCCATGGATTTTGGCATCGTCCAGGCATCAGGTGCTGGTGGAACATCACCAGAGGAGACCGTGGGTGAGGTGCGGACTGATAGGGGGTTAATGTTCAGGACCGGGTGGGTGGTCTTGAAATTGAGAGACTTGGAGAAGTTTGAGTGTCAAACAAAATTGAAATGAAAAGGTCACTTGTCTTGTGAAATTGTTCGTCGTTTTCGGATTTCGACCTGCTATTTTTTAATTTTCGTGGCACAGAAGAACAGCACAAGGCGGCGAACGACATCTTGCGACGGATGCCCGAGCAGTTTGACTTGGTGCAGGTACAAAAGAGGCCCATCCAGGGATCCCTGGGGGGTGCAGCGGCTCAGCACCACTTGCCGAAGTTCTTGTGTTTTGAAAAACATATACAGTTGTATATGTGTATAGTGTGTGTGATAAGTTAAACATCACACATAATATACAGTAGTGATATAATATCACTTAATATAGTGGTATATAAATATTTATTAATATATATATATATATATGTGTGTGTTCAACAGTTTGATACGTCTCAGATGGAAAAAACATGTTACTTGGAGGATGGTTCCAACACCATGGTCTTCCCACCGGCCCCAACACAGCGCGCTGCTCAGGTATCCCACCATGTATGAGGAGTCCATGAACACGGTCCTGGTACAGGCATCACCTGGCATCACCTATAGCAGCGTTCTGATTCGCCGGAATCGCCTCCAGCTGGTTGTGGTTCTAAATCATTTCTGATGGCTTCAGTGGCACGTTTGCTTTTCGGTGGCACATGTCTGGTTTAGGCATGTTTAGGCTGTTTGCTGCATAGACCTGCAGTCGATTGCTCTAAGTCAATGGGTTTAAGGATGGAGGGTATTGTTGCATAGCTTGATGCTCCTGAATCACCACTGATGCAAGATGTTTGAGCGCCTTCCGACTGAGTTAGAAATGGTCGACCTCCCTAAACGACGTGTGAAGATTTATGATAAAACATGCATGCCCCTGGGTTTGTAGGGAACAAACACTGATTCATCTCATGTGTTTTCTTTAACTGATTCATCTCACCTGACATTTTCAGTATTCCAACCATCATATCCATCATGTGCTCGATACCTTGGTTCCAAATCATCTCCATCTATCAACAATTAATATATACTGTACTGTATGTATCCGAACAATTGCGTTGTGGTTGTCACCATCTCCAAACAGATTTTCAGCAGCATCGTGACGCAGGAATTGACGCGATTCAATAGCCTCACCAGGGTCATTGTGGCCACTCTGAAGGCGTGACTGCTAAGCCCTGAGATCGGTTAGATGATGAGGATTTAACCATCACTTAGGGATAGCCAGGGGCTTTAATCATGAAACAATTGGGAGATAATTGATAAATGATGGTGAAATTATGATTATGTGGGGTTGTACTATGAAATAGAGGATTATCACAGTCCATTGGGAAGTCCAATTAACCAACTAGTATCAAGGGATGACAAAGGGCTTTGAGCACTGTGGGTGCATCCCAGTTGGTAAGTGGGCGATGACCATGAAACAATCCACGACTAGATACAACATGGAGTATCCCCAGTCGAAGAGGCGGTGTTTCTTTTAGATTTCTGGGATGCAATCCAAGTATTCGATCTACTTGGGACCTACTTGTACATTCTGAGTGTGGTGTAAATAACGCAAACAAACGTTGGGTCTGGAGTCTCTGAAGTCCGAAGATCAATTTTGGTTTTGTCTCAAAAAAGCTCATCAGACGCAACGTTCCTACTGCTGACGAAATTGCTGCAGACCAGGCAATTCCAAGAGTTTGTTGTCACTGCAGGACTACTTAGTCGACCTATGCAATAGCACTCTCTTGAAGACGGAGGGGATTTGATCAAGAGCTTTATTTAATTCATGGTGACAATCATCAGCTGGTTGGAAATTCATCCCATTGATGAGAATCCACAGGATATCCAGAAGGCCATCCAAGGACTTCTTTTGATGAGCATGGAACCCAGTGAGCTTTGAGAGCTGAAGTTGGCTGGGTATCCCTGTCTCTTGTTTGGATCATAAAACAATATTAGTTTGGGAGAAGATTGACGTAGATCCGTAGATCCAATAAATGGATTCACCTGGTGCGGCTTGTGGCACACTCAAGAAGTTTCGTGAAGATGACATCAGCCTGGGCCAAGCGGATTTGAATGTTGCATTAATTGATCCAACAATCGCATTCAAAGGATCAGCTTCTATTTGTTCTCGCCAACATTCCTTGCATGTGAAGAGAGATATCAATCTTCCAACACTTCGCAGAGTCACAATGCTCAGGTTCTGACTTGGAGCAAGTCTTCTTGTCCATTTTTAATGGAAAGACGTTGGGGCCTGATGTCCACATAAAGAAGAAATGGAAGGCACACAGAGTGCCTGCCATTTTTGAAACCATGAACATTGCACCAGCGCACCTGTAGTTGATTGTGTGATGCAAATTGGGCGATGTTAGACTTGATTCAGAATTTGGTATGCGATTTGGTTCAAATTCTGGATGGATTTGCTATAATCTCTGGATGATGGTTTAAAGTCTAAATATTGGCGTGTCTGAGAATGGTGTATACCAAATTCCCGCACATCTCCTCCACAGCGCGGTTGCCCTAAGGCCCGCAATGTGGCTGGCCAACAGCTATCCTTCATTAAAGCCCTTGGGTGGTTACACCAACGCCCTGAACTTAGCTGCAGATCATCCCTGATCACTTGTTGACCATTGCAGATGGTTACCATCTGAGGCTACCCAGATGGCATTTCCTGATATACTCAAAAATCGACCAGGTCATGGTTATGTCATGTTATGTCCATGTCATGGGCTAGGGAAAGTGGCCCATTTCTAGATGATAAAACATTGTAAAAATCATGATTTACCTATCAACATGGCGATTTTCCAGTTCGCTACGTTAGTCATTGCCAGATATGGATCATCGCCCAGGATTTGATCGAGCGGTTGAAATTCTTCCAGGCCCCTGCGCGATGGCAAACGGAGAACCTACGGAAGTATATGGGGTTTAATGGTGGTATATGGTTATATGGTGGTTTAGTGGTGATTTAATGGCAATCTGTATGGTTATATATATATATATATTGGATTTAATTGTGATTTCAGGGTGATTTTATGGGAATCTCTCTGGATTATATGGGATCTAATATGATTTGAATTGATTTAGTGGATTACCCTAGGGTAGACATGCAACAAGATGTGGAAAACCCATGGGGAAACCCCTTTGGGAAAAAGATCTACTCGCATGGTTGGGTACAGTAAACTCCACATGTGTTTGTAGGTTTACTCTAGGGTAGATGATGTTGTTGGAAAACCATGGGTCTCTGCCAATACATTTATCTTTATTTTACCGGATGTAATTGTATGCCATGGATTTGGATCAAGTATGATTTTATACATTATATATATGTGCATACATATAGATATATCTATATAGAATTGTTTATATAGTTTGTTTTCTCCATGCAGTACATGGCGCGTCCTATCGAATCTCCCAGGCTTGGATCGACAAAGGAATTCCGGTCACCTTCTGGCTGAGTGGCATCTACTTCACGCAGGACCGAATGTTGAAACGGTTTGGATGTCGTGGGAATCGATCTTGCTATAGGAAAAACCAAATAAGAAACAACGCAGTCGTCTCCAAGAAAGTTATGGATATGGGATAAATACATAAGGATCTTGTTATGAAGACAGGTTCGCAAGAACAACGTGTGATGATTTTGGTGAGGATGTAGATTGAAGGTGCATGTTCAAGGGAACATCTGCCCCAAACCATGATCGATGTGTTTTTTTGAGGCCTTCACCACTGGTGCAGCGCAGAATTTCGCACGAAGGCGAAGCCAATCTTGTGCAGTTCATACTTGGAGGATCATCCCACAACTCGTACGTAGCTGGTAAATAACCCTGGTTAGTATAGGTTATCCAATTTATAACTGGATTATGATTAAGCCAATTTCCTAACCAATGGGATGATCCTCCAAGTAGAGAATGGGGCACTCATGTCTTGTGAAACTGCAGGTGATGTCCTAGAAAACAGTTTGAGACCTGGAAAGTATGAGGTTATGATTGTACACACAAGGTGTTCTGGAACGTGTTTTTTTGTTCCCTCCCTCTCTCTCTCTCTCTTTGGGACTATCAACACATATGAATCATATGAACAATAAAGAACTACAAGTCATCCCCATCAGGGATGATCCAGAAATCTAATCTAGTTGACTAAGACTCCTTCCATATCCTTCCACGCATCCTACCTGTAGATCTTGGTGCTGCAGGTACACTATTCCAATCGATACCCTGGTCTTTGACTTCGACATGCCTCAGGTGATACGAATCGGTGGGACAAGGTAATCCGTTGACATAAGTTGGGTGTCTCTTATGATTCTTGAATGTATTTGAAGAGGGAAAAAGATGATGAACCAGAATGGGGGTACCTTATTCTTGTACAGACCCGGTGGCGGGATAAATATAAGTTTCCCAAAGTTAGACCATTTTGATATTGAAACCCATGATTTTGGAGATCCCCCATTTTAAGAAACGCCCAAATGATCCCAAGTGAAGTGCGGCAGAGAGATTCCTGTTGAGAGCCCGCGGAATTCACGACAGGATCAACAGCCTGTGGCTAAGCCCGAGAATGGAGCGCGACACTGAGTATCATGAGATCTCATGGGGGAATACAGTGGACCACGGTCCAGTGCCCACATGTTGACTGATTTTGTTTATGCTATACCCATTCTGGATATGCAGGTTTGGACATCGCCAATTTGCCTAGGTCTACTGTTATGGACTGTTCTTGGAAGGCTGCAAGTGGGACTGGTCAGAGTTCGAGACTCAGCTGCCTGAAAACATTGATTTAGATGCATGAATCTTTCGCCTCTGCTCAGATGTTAGCTTGCCTTTTCCTCTCTGACATTGATTTTGTTGCTAAATAAATCGACTTAACTCATTTCGGTGAGTTCAGGGGAGTTAAAAGAATGTTCATGAATCACAAATTCACCTGTTTGAACTGTTTTGCTGATGATGGGTCAACCTGATGTCGATAGGCTGAGATGGGTTGAAGATCTCGTTTGATGCATTAATTTTACCCCCAAAGAAGCAACAACGATGCATCAAAAACCTACTATTCATAGCATCAACATCTGAAAAATGTGCTTGTTAATGAAATAATTATCCCAAGAATCATCCGGCAGGGTGTCAACTTAGTCTCCTCACCAGTTGCCTCTCAGGTGGGAACTGGCGGAAAGTGATTTGAAGGTGCTGTACGTTTCTTGGCAAAATCTGGGGTCAGGTGATGCGTCCGATGCAGAGGTTTCGCAGTCGTCAACTTTGAAGACGCATGGTGGGCTGTTTCGTACAAGACCTTGGAAATTGTATAGGTGTGTCTGAACAGAACATGGCGGGATACCAGCAAAATGGCGCTTGTTTGTTGAAATCAGTTTAAACCCAATGAAATGAACATATATATATATATATAAACATCATGTTTAGACAAACCCTTAGAAGAGCTTACAAACTTATGATCATATCCAATCGGAATCTACGGATCGTTCAAGCATTGCTAAGGTTTCAGTCCCCCTCCTATGGATCCTACCTTGCAAGAAGGTGGGAGATCGTGGAGGGTTACATAGGTCAAGGTGAAGCCCAAGTGATAAGACCAACGAATATCCATACAGAAGTCTTGTTTGGAAATGATTCAAGTACATCATTTTCTGAATCATTTCAGAGGGATAGATTGATGTGTGGAGCCTTTCAGAATCGGAGGTTCCTTCATTGGTTATCCGGTGTCCCATGATGGAACTAAGAATTGCCATGGGGGAAACAGCAGTGAAGATTCGAAACATCAACAGCAGATGCAAATGGCCGATTCCTACGTATGTAGGAGGTAAGTTGTTTCATACTGGGCAAAGATCGGGAAATGGATTGATTATGATATATATGATTATATGATTATGATTTCTACAATTTTCTAGGAATATCGAGGGCTCTTCAAATGAGACACTTCCCATGGCCATGTACGTCCCGTATTTGGGACGGAGGTACAGCTTGGTATGTCATTCCGATGTTCCAAAGCCAAGCCTACAAAGGTGGTGGAATGTGGTGGATTTTCCATCAAATTTCCATACATGTCCACCAGTTTCCAAACAGTTTCCACACGATTTCCACATCCGAATCCAAGTTTCTCATTCTCGCTGACCAGATCAAACAGGCAGAGTTGCGAAAATTCCCGTGGTACGATTGCCCGTTGTACAAGGCACGGGCACACAATGTTTGACTCAGGCATATCCAGGAAAGTTGCTGGTGATTAAAGAAGATGCGTCTGTTTCCCGTGATTCAGCTACACCTTTAATCATTTTCATATGGTGTTAAATGATCCAAACATATGTTATCACTGGATTGATTCAAGGGAACATTTACACAAAACCCCCATATTTCATAGGAAAAACCATGGTTTCCGGTTCCGATTTTCCCTTCAATCCATGTTAGGATCCCACGATGAATTCCATGGCGAACTCGTCAGGTGTCAACTCGAAAAGGTGTTCTGTCGACCACTGGACACAGTACCAACTTCGCAGGGGAACTCGGTGACACTCTGGCCATGACCGTCCCCGTTGAGTCGCTGATTTTTTGGGGCATTTTCCCATCGATTTTCCCAGTGGGGAATCCAATCACTTGGGGAATTGATTAAGGGATTATAGGGAAATATAGCGAAGATGTGGCATTTTTGTGTTCCTGGATCGCTTTCTCCAGTTTGTCGGAGTATGATTTCTCCAGAGTTTTGGGAAATTTTCCCAGCTGTAGGTATCCACTAAACGTCAGCAGCACCTGGAGCTTGGGCTTCACATCTTGGGACATTGATGGCAAACCCCCCTGTGGCCACTTGATTACAGTCATCTATGACAATAGCCAAGAAAATGCCAAGAAAAAAACAAAACTTGACAAGTGAAGCATCACTGATTTCAGTAGGATGTGACTACATTCCATGTTTCTTTAGTTTTAGTTGTTTCTGTTTAAGCTGATTGATGTGTTTTGCCCCTGGATTTGAGCCACAGGTCATGCCGATCAAGCTGAGATCCTCCCATCCAGATTCTTGGCGGTGCGTATGATGCCTATAGGATGCTCATGGGAAGCAGGTTCAGTATGGAAAAGAAACATGTACTCGTATAATCTCGATTATTCTCGTATATCATTGTCTATATGTAACATCATGTAAAATCATGTTAAATTCAGTCAGTACAAGATGGTACAACACTATCCTCTACAATTTTGGATGTCACAGTGTGAAACCAAACAATTTTTGAGCTGCATGTGCCATCCCAATTGGGTTGAGATGATCATGTTTGTCATTTGCTCGACATGTGTGAACTGGTCTTGCCTGGGCGATGATGAACTATGTTATTCCTTGATAGTTTCAGATGTTTGATAGAGATATAAAGTGATGGTTAGTCAACTATAACATAACTAAAACCATCTCAAACCACAATAATTATAGTTTCTGGAATAGCTTCTGGATTTATGATTCTCAGCTATTAGAATTATATACCATTGAAAGTAGAGTAGTAGCCGTTACAGTCACCACTTAACAGCTTCTCAGCTATCACTTCACCGTCCCCAAGGAGAGCCACTGGGTGAAGCGTGGCGTCGCGATGCTGACGCAGTTAGATGCCTGACGGCGTCGTTTTTCGCGACGGTACCGGTACCGATGGCTGGTACAACTGGATGGACGAGAGCCAGATCTTTAACCACATATTTGTTTTATCATTTTTTAAGAGTTTTTGTAAGTTACATGGTTATAATACATGATAGATTTGTTAGATTATTAACGACATAACTCATTTTAATTACCACACTGAAGTTTGTGGGATTTGAATGGGTTTGATATGTTTGGATGACGTTATAGAATATATAAATATATTATTAAATAGAATATATTAGACGGATTTACGACACAACTTATGAACAAACAACACAGAGGAAGTGGGCAGACTTTTGTTGAGACACAACTATATTTATATGTGATGACTAGCGATGGTTGCAGCCTCCAACCAGATGAAGATTAGCTGATTATATACCTGCTGTTTTCATCGCGGGAAAGCGGGAAATGGTCAGGTACCACTAAAAGCCGGAGTGATGGCAAAATAAAGAATGTCCCATGAACATTTTTGCCATTGAATTGGAAGTCCGAACCTTGAACATGTTTTTGTCCTTAGTTGTCCTTCGAGGGAAGAATGGAAAGTAGGAAGGGAGGGACGTTCCAACATTTCCAGACTCACAAATCTGGAATTTGAGTTGCCTTACTTGCTGGCCTCATAATATTTGCACATGAATTTGTTTAACGAAAGAATGATGCCAGTCGGCCGAAAGAATGTCAATGTCCGTTTCACAATTTAGAGGCGGAGTTTGGCTTTCAAGATGCTTGAACTTCGAATCCACAATCATCCAGAACAGCATAATCACAACGTCTCAAGGCTCATCAAACTCAGCTGATGACCTGTACATTTATGCCAGGGTGGCCTGGGGGTGACTCCGGGTTGATTGTCAATGGATCCAGAGTGTCCATGTTAAACATGGACACTTTTGAAACGCGCTTGGACGGTTGTGCTTGGACAGGCCGCTGTACCAAAGGAACATGAAAAGCTGGCTTTGCAGTGTGACCGAAATCATCAGGCAGACCTCAAAATCCATCCAACTGGACCCTCAATGTACAGATAAAGATGGAACTTTAATTCATAAATGTTGGTTATTTGCTTGATGTTCATAAACGTCTACTGTTACCAAGGCTTATCGGCACTTTGATGCTCAAGGCAAATCGTTTGAACTGCTTTCGAAATTGAGGTTGAAAAGGAAATCAAGGGAGTGTTTTCAGATCAAGCACGGTATAATATGCTTGACTCCAAGTATATAGATCTCACATGTGGCATTCTCGGACAGACTGTAAGAGAACATCCAAGCGAAAAGATTTGAGTGAAAGTTGGTTTGAAGCCTGGTGCATAGGGAACAGGCAAGTTGGACCGAATGAAGATGATGAACATTTTGAACGCGGGCGACTATGGGAGCCACATGCTGTGTAGCGCATCCAGTTTCATCCAGTTCCAAGAAGCTGGTTTGCCAACTAGAAGTCTGATGCATTTCGCTTTGTGAAGTTTTACCTCAAGCCTCAAGGTGAAGTCACCAGTTGTAGCTTTTTCAAGCAGGATGGAAAACCACGGCAACCTCCACACCTTTTCCTCTATTAAGGTGCCCTTGGGGCACATTACCGCTGAGTGAGAGTTTGGTGGTTTCGGAATCCTGGGAACGAAACAATATGAGAGGAAAACAAAGGAAACACGTTTTGTCATTTCTTATCATTCTGCGCGTTCCATGGACTATTATTTTGTTCCAACCATCAGTCACCATTGCAGCGTGGGAAGATCCTATAGACTTGGGACACCTAGGTGCTGGATAAAACACTTTTTTATCTAGGACTCCCCTCAATTTCAGCTGCCCCTTTTGATTTTTTTTGGTGGGCTCCAATTTTGCCTAGAACTAGGGGGCTCCAATTTTGTAATTTGTTGGTCCTGAATTTAGTGACCCAAGGCTTCAATTTTAAATGAGACTCCAATTCTATAGGTACATATGCTGGTCTTGATCATGAAACCGTGCCATGCTGCTACATCAGAGCACTCAAGCATGCGCACTGCGAATGGTGGAGAAAAGAAATAATGAAAACCAAACAAACAAACAAACAAACCAACCAACCAACCAACCAACCAACCAACCAACAAACCAACAAACCAACAAACCAACAAACCAACAAACCAACAAACCAACAAACCAACAAACCAACAAACCAACAAACCAACAAACCAACAAAAAACAACATAAAACAATGTATATAGTTGGTGTCATAACATGATATCATATGACAGAACATAAGACTGGACAAAACATAATATACATGATATAATGTAATTACAATACAATCAAAGAGAATAATTTATATTATTGAGTATACAATATTATGATGCTAAAAGAGAATGTTATAAATCATAGTACAATATTACAATATCATATTAGGTAACACCACGTTTATATTTAATAAACGTGAAGAAAAACCCGTTAATTCATATTTGCACCTCATCTCACACCATGGCTGTGAAGGAGCGCGCCCCCCTATCGAATTCGAGCCCCTAATTCCAAGGCAAAAAATGGCAGCCCCCAAGGCGCACCAAACTATTTTCTTTCTTTTTAGGCATTTAGAAGCAAGATCTCAGACGTCATCAAATCCCCACACTATGAAATCAGGGTTCGATTGCTACAAATTTGGAGGTTTGAATCGGTTTGACTTTGGTGCCTTCCATTGATGACCCCAAAACTGGAGTCTACAGAATTGAGGCCTTACTTAAACTGAGATCAAATTGGGGACCAAACAGTTGATGGAAAAAAGATGAAAAAAGAGTGGCCCCAAAAAATCGACTTGAGACACCAAATTTTATCAAAAAAACAACAATGATCACACCGTTTTGGTTGGCCCCAATTTTATAGAGGTCGATTTGGAGCTAGTGCACTTTTTCATATGACCTTGCACACCCAATTTTGTGTTGTTGTTGGACTTGATGATATCGATGGTTTTCTGGCAAGGCAAGCTATGATTTTAGAGGGCTGACTATGTATGTGTGTGTGCCAGGGCTTCAATATTATAGATGGCCATTGAGGCTGAGGGGCCTTCCCAAAGTATACACTGGGAATTGGTATCCTCTTGGTGGATACGCAGCTCGGATTTTGATGCCGAGGCACGTGCATCGCAAAACGTTGCAGACACGGAGCAACTCGGCGAATTTTTTTGGGGTCTGATTTCGCCGAGAAAAGTATTGAATTTGCAAGAAATGGGGACCAATCAAACATGATTATGTGGGTTACCGGCGGTTACCGGAATCGAGCGCAGATCATCATTTCAATGGACAACACTTGAGATGAAACGTTACAAAAGGGGAAGTGCTACAATTCAATGGATGGGAAGTGCTACAATTCAATGGATGCTTTTTTTTTATGAGGATCCAATTTCAGTTTTCAGGAGTCCAAAGCCACGGATGGCCTAGCTTGTAATTCGCATCCAGGTTTGGGCCAGATGCCCAACCATGGGACGGTCATAGGATCATCTCGTTGTGACCTTGGCTCGTTAAGTCCACATTTCGGTATTAAAACACCGCCAGAAGTAGTTTCAAAACCTCCAACGTTCATAGATGATGAAGGAAGTTTATATTCGTTACAATAGTATACATATCATCAGGTATAATCGGATATAATTAGATACATGCGGATATACAGATTTACATTTGGATATATACACACGGATGTACGGATGTATGTAAGTATGCAAATCTAAACGTGTGTTCCTTTTCTTACTGACGATATCCGCAATTATCGGCTAGTTGTCCCTGACAGTTCCCCATCAGCATTTTTTGGTTTTTTCGATCCTTAAGGGGTCATCTCTGACAAAACTCCGATTGTAAAACTGTTTCAGGCAGCCTTAGCATCATATTTCCCAAATATGTTCCCCTTGTTTTCTGCATGGGTTATGTATATTGCTGTCGATAACGGGTCAAAGCAAAGCACCAAGATACTCGCCACATACCATCCACTCTCTGCCCCATGGCATTGATTTGATCAGCCCAGGCACCAGGGAGATGCGAGCTCTTCACAGGCCTGAATCTGATTACCCAAAATATGGTGATGTGTCAAGACCGTGCTGGCGGTGATGCATGTTTTCCCGCCATTGATGTCAAAAATCACTTTTTTTGACTGGTTTTGATTCAGCCATTGGTCAGGGAATCCAAATGAATTCAACAATATTGCAAAAGATCCTCGCTGATATCATCAGTATTTTTAAATAATGGTTAATCACTTGCAATTCGTAGTGGTGAAATAATCTGTGAACATCAAGCGCGACATAGCGCGACGAGCCGAGGTGGAGCAAAGTTGAGTGCGGTTTACTGCTAGAAAGACTTCAAAAAACAGTGGTGATGGGGGAATATGACGGATGGGGCTTTTGCACTGCTCTACTAGTTGACGTTCTCCAGAAACCTTTCAAATATGTTCTCCTCAATACCCTGACATATATATATATAATATATGATTATGCAACGATTCGATATGCAAGAAATTGGCACTGGCATCGACCTAGTTTTTCGGGGATAAATACGCTTGTATTCAAGATATCGATCAGAAGGCGCTGGCTGGATTTGCTGTCTCTATCACCACTGAACGTTGAACAGCAATCTCTGGGGCAACAATGCATTTATTTGGTTTGTTCGGTTGAACCGAAATGTAGTCAAATACATTTAAATACCAATTTTATCGTCAGAGATTGCTGTTGGAGTATCGGTCTAATGGAAAGGCCAGAGATTTGTCTTAGATCGAACTGGTGTGCCGAGGGCTTGCGAGGATCACTTTCACTGGTGCCAGCCGTCGCGTGCGGCTTCTACGTGAGTCCTCCGCCATTCGAGAAAAGCCAGAGCGCAGATGTGAAGACCAAGAATTAGTATTCATAAAGTGGGTATGTGACGTACTCCCTTTTCCTAAGAGAGGCTGGCGCGATTTTTTGTTGCAGTACTGATTCCACGCAAGGCGCTGCAGCTTGGCATGCTGTGCATTGAACCATTACTGAACGCTGAATGGAGGGGAGCAATCTAGCCTTATCAGAATTAAAGGGTGCAAAAACTGTATCTGTATCGGCAATGCTGTCCAGCCAAAGTCAGGAAATTCACAATACAGAGCTCAAACCAGGAGACACCTCACTGAGCAATCATGGTTGTTTGTTCGCTTTGACTGTTAAACCTTCAAGCGCCAGGACAACGTTTTGGCCCAAGGCAATAATTCAGTAAATAAAAATTACTGGGTTGAATTTCCATTGCCATGCCGCGCTTCAGATCGGGAAAGCAGGCGCTTCTTATGACAACCTTTTTTCCGCCTTGTTTTCAGCCATCTCATGACCCTACATGTGATTGGCCTTTGTTATTGGGTGGAAGTGTTGACCAACTGTAGCTGGGATGCTAAACTCTGCGCCTGTTTTTCAATGTGATGCTGGATACTGTCAGGAAATCAACCAAGGCAATCAAAAATCGTCCATGTGTAGATGAAGTACCCATTGAAAAGGTGATTTATGTGATTTCCCTTTGCCAGGTCATCATAACCGGAGGTAGCCAGTGGTTCACTTGTTCACTTGCAAACGAAAGCTTGGATTTGTTGTCAGGGGCCAAGAGCTACATTCCCTGTGGCGCAGGTGCACAAGGGTCCTTCGTTTGCACAAAAAAAGGCACATTTGAAAGGAGATTTAGATACAGTGGGCATACATCACATTCGAGTTGCACACAGGGAAGCAATCCGTCGTTATGAGCTGCTACGACCGACAGGGGCTGAAAGAAGAAAAGAAAGGCCGGCAGTGGCAGAAATTGCCATACTCCCTACCCCTAGTGGCATAGGCAAAACCATTCATCAAATCAGCAAAAACTGGATGAGCAAAGCCTTTAATTTCTGAGCAAAGGCAAACATGTGGATCCTGAGAGCCGACGATCCAAAATTGGATGACATTAACCTTAGTCAATGGGGGGATGGTCACATCAGCACATCACCATGGTCCGTAGTCCGTACACACTGTCTTGGCCATGGCACACTGGTAGGACTTACGAGTGCAGTACTTGTTTCATTGATCGTGGACACACCGACAGCCGAGTACGTCAGATAGTGCTGGTGGGTCAGACAAGCTGTTGAACATTTTCCCCGCGCAACATGTACTTTCTCAACCCTGCGAAAATAGAGGTTTGAAGTGGGAACTGCCATGTAATTCTTTGAAGGAAACTCAAATCCTGACAGAACATCATGCAAACTTATAGCTTCCTTTTTTTTCTGGAAATCAAATATTTTCAGAACTGGCAGTAGGCCTGGGTAAAGTACAGTGTTCCCAGACAGACAGGACAACTATACAATTATACATAATTATACAATTTTATACATATATATTAGATATAAATATGTAATATAATAATATATATATATGTGTGTGTGCGGCGAGTTTCCCGTATATATATATATATATACACACCTTTTTGGGAATCAAACATAGCAATGGTAAATCGTCTATAGATGCGGCATTTGGGGTGAAACGTACCCATTGGCGAAGATTTTGTTCTTTGCCATGTGTGATTACAGGCAGGGAGAATGTATACACATATACATTTGGAGGTTTCCTAAAATGGGGGTACCCCCAAATCATCTATTTTAGTAGGATTTTCCATTATCAACCATCCATTTTTTGGTACCTCCATTAATGGACACCCCCATTTCTATATACATACTTATTGACAGCCTGCATTATTAGTGTCCAGATCAACTGGACAGGTGACCTTCACAGCTCCGAACTGTCATGGTGTCAGGTCAGAAGTGGACATGGGTTCTGAAGACGGAGGAGTGATGGCCCAGACTTGGGTTTGCGCCTTCTTCAGAAATGGGGTACCCCAAACATGGCGAACTGGGAAACGAGGGAAGAAAGTGTGAGCATTCTACGGAAAGAACATTTTTATGTACCAACAATGATGATTGAAGAAACCAACCACATCCCCCTTTTCGGGATCTTGAACCTCAAGGACGTTTGATCAAAAGAAACATGATAAAATAAGCTACGGGGAAAGCGGTTGACTAAGTTGGGGCCTCAGATAGGGATGACCCAAGTCAGGGCCATGCAACACACCGTCGCCATGTCGCAAGCCTCTTTCCCAGTGGTTGAGCTGATATGATCAGATGGCCCAATGGTGGTTCGATGCCCCCTACGTACCATAGTATGTACATTAGACTGTTTTGTTTTTTAGAGATTATCCTAAGTACAAGTACATGTATATATTCACATACATATATAAGGGAATGGCATGACCTTATACATAACATGAGATTTGTTTTTGACCAATGCTGTGCTCCAGAAAAAAAATGTTAGTGGTGTTCACCATCCACTCCCCTTTGATTGAGTCATGCCAAACCTTCCGGAGTCAATCATCTTGAATCATCTTAAATCATCTCAAATCCCAGATTCTTGATTGTTGGTCATGAAATCCCACCTTCATCCCCTTTACTTGGCAGATCAAAATGAACAAAAAGGACATCGCGAAGGCCCAAGAGAAGAAGGCCCTGGTGGTGTAGAGGAAATCTCTCTGGATCATCCTCCATGTGGTGACGCCTCACTTTGCCGTAAGAAGATTAATCATTTTGTTGGTTAGATCCCTCGTTGTGCGGCTGAAATATCCAAAGAGTTTTGTTGACGCCCTGTGGCCCTAGGCTGAATACCTCCCTATCATTGACTTCGACGGTTCATCCCCATGTCATATCTTTTGATGCTCAAATCCCCATTGGGCCAGGAGAAGGAGGCTCCCAAGGAGGCCAAGCCACCTGATCCCGCAGCTTGGCTGATCCCGCAGCTTTTCATGGGATTTTCATTGAAAATATACGGAGCAAATCGGAGATTTCACAACAAAAATCAAGAATTATCCAACCTTGGGATTTCGCCACCCATGATTTTGGGATTCGACAACAACACGAATAGATTTCGCGACATAAATCATTGGGGTTTAACAAGAAAAATGAAGATTTAATATTGATTTAACCATGAAATCCATGAAAATGTTGGATTCAAACATCGTGGAGATTTTCACCATCAAAGCTTGGGATTGAGAAAAAAGAATGGAGAGTCAACCAACACAAATTTGGATATGACAACAAACATATAGATTTCATCAAAGCAACAAAAATTGGAATTTAAGCAACAAGAATTGGATTTCACAGCTAAAATGGAGAGTTAACCAGCAATAATTTGGGTTTTAGCATCAAACAAATGCAATTTAACCAGAACGGAGTTTTTACCATCAAACATTTTTGATTTAAGCAACAAAAATTGAGATTTCACCAGATTTAACCAATAGTAACGGAGAGTCAACCAACAAAAATTGGCCCCAACGCTATGGCGATGTCCAGCGCAGCTTGGGCCCCACCAGATCCGAACAATGTCAGAATGTGTCATCAAATATATCAAAAAAATGTCAGGATACTGATATTTGTGAAACATTTCAGAAAAAATTCCACGGTATTCGGTGCGTGTCAGAAATATATGCAGAATAGAAAACAGGAAATAGGCCAGGACATATGATATATCATAATGAAATGTTACACATGTATCCGAAGATATGTCATGTCAGAATACGCCAGAAGAAATGTCAGGATATGTCAGAAGAGACATGTATGCCAGAATTTTTGCAAAAAAAACATGTCAAAAATTACTTTGCTTCGAGTGATCCCCACCACGATACTTTCTTTGGAATATAGTGTGATACAGATTTTGACATTCTTTTTCTGGCAAAACTTTATTTATGGCAGGGAAGAGGAGGAGAGGACAACTCTGATGAAATCTAGAGACCTTCGGTCTCTAGATTTCGGTCTCTAGATTTCATCAGAGTTGTCCTCTCCTCCTCTTCCTCTTGGCATTCTATCTGACATTTTCTCTGACATATGCTCTGACATTCTATCTGACNTTCTATCTGACATATGTTCTGACATTCTATCTGACATTCTTTCTGGCATTCTAGCTGGCAGTCTTCTGGCATTCTATCTGACATTCTTTCTGGCATTCTGTCTGGCATTCTATCTGACATTCTTTCTGGCATTCTATCTGACATTCTTTCTGGCATTCTATCTGGCATTCTTTTTGACATTCTATCTGACATATGTTCTGACATTCTATCTGACATATGTTCTGACATTCTATCTGACATTCTTTCTGGCATTCTTTCTGGCATTCTATCTGACAT